>LKNJ01001508.1:0-89020 GCA_002120245.1 Maccullochella peelii | reverse complement strand
TGGGGGGGGGGGGGTAACTAGCCTCTCACCCGCTTCTTAACGGCGTTACACCTGCCTCTGAAGCCTGGAGCGCTGGAGGGGCATCAAGTCGCGGTGGGAGGGACTATGGCCTCAGTGAGGCTCACGCTGTGCAGAGTGAGCGCTACGAGGGCAGAGAGAGGCGGAAGGTTTTGCATAGGTTGCACAGATTTTGCCAACCCCAGCTTTAACTCAAATTGAGGATGATAACAGGTTCCAGTTTTGTGTTTTGAATTTTGGTGTTGCGGTAACCCTTTTGTTTACATTTGATAACACACTGAGCTTTTAAATAAGTTCAAAAACACATCACACACAACAATGTTGTCCCAAACGCAGGTAAGAACTTTCTGTTCCCACAAAATAGCAGATCACACAATAAGTGTTGTTGTTGTCAACATGTCTTTCCTCCTGTTGTCATAAGACTGCACAACTCTAAAAAAAAAGTTATTTGATCAAGCATCCCAAAATGCTAACTGCTCCCTTAATTAGCCTTAGTTGCTTAGATAATTTAAAGTGGATAAACTGTATTTAGCTATTAAAAAGTGGCCCTCTTTACATCTGGGGGGCTATGACAGAAAGAGGCTGGCCACATTGGAGTAACCATGTCTCATTTTATCCAGTTTCACCATCACAGGAAACCTGCGACCACCTTATTTGGTTGCACTGGCTAAAGCTACAAAAGCCTTAAAAACTTCACACACAATGCACTAAAGATATCTAGCTGATCAGTGTGACATTGGTATGCTATAGCATCACATCACATACTTGAGATAAGCCAACATTTGTCTTCTCTACCTCGAGTACTACTTTGTTAATAGACCTTATAGTTGGTATGATACAGTAATTATTACTTTTGCATCACCATTTCTTTGGAGAGCAGCATGAACAAAAAGCTGCATCACCAACTGAAAACAACACTGGAAATGTTCGCGGCAGGAACTGATGCTCTAGCTAGCCAACATAACCCAGGAAGCCAAACACAGGCAGAATAATAATGTGCTGAATGTGAATTTAACCTCAAGAGGTTAGCTGCTGGCTATCACAAACAATAAACGGCAGCCTTTCAGACATGAATTTGAGGCTGCAGTGTCTGGATTTTAAGTCTTGTGTGACTGCCAAGCTACATCTTTGAGTAAGGTTCAGAGCCTCGTACAGCTCCAAAGGACCTGCAGAGTTGCTGCAGTGTGCCTCAACATCCCTGATGAAATGTACTGAGGGAAGGATTGTATGTGTTTATGGCTCTAAATAATTCCCCACCTGTCACGATGGATCTACCCTCCATGTGACCATGAAGCTGTTCAACCTGGGGTGCCGCATTCTGCTGGATAAAACCTGTGTTGTCAGATGTTTCAATGTCAGAAGACATGTTTGAACTTCTTATGTCAGCTATAAAACTTGCCACTGCAACACTTTTGGGCTTCACAAGGAAATCACCAACTTGTGTGTACGCGCATTGGACAGCTATGACAGTTTGGCAATGTGACGCAAAGCTAAACATGTTCATTCAAGTGCCAAAACCACTTGGCCATTAAGCATATTTTTGCCCCAGTGTCTGAATATAGTTTCTCTTCTTCACTGCTTCCAACAATGTTTGTTGCTCTTGCACACTTTTCTTTCTTGGTGCTTCTTGCTTGTAACTTCATAAAATTCATTTTTATGATGCTTCAAGTTTGTTTGTTTTTAAAATAAGGTTTGTGGTGTTTAAGTTTCCAACACTGATTTTTCCCCTAAAAATACTCACCGCACACAGTTTGCATTCTCTTGCTTTTTTTTTTTTTTTATATCTCCACCTTCCTAGCTAGCGACAGGTATGACACCTCCTCGTACTTCCTCTCTGTCTGCACCTCCACTGTCTTTGTTCTTGGTGCGTGCTCAATATGATGTTCTCTCTTCTACAAATCTGTGTGGCGACACAAAATTTTTCAATGCAGACATCTTATCAAGTTACTTAATATTTGGTTATTCTATGCACAAGTGTGTGTTTGAATTGTACATACCCAGTACAATTGCTTGGAAATGGTATTTGGTGTCTTATGTAACAGAAGATAAGCAGAGGGTTTACTCATTCAGTGCCATAATGATTGTTAACTATGAACGTGACAATTTCATAAATCTTACTGGATACAACCTTCTGCTCGTCTAAGGTCAATAGTTAACGGGCCAAATGTTTGGGTAACAGTGGCAATTGTCACTATGACCTTTAGATAGTTTACGGGTAACAAGGTAAGCGTTAGAGAATTACATATAAAGTTAAGGTGAATGTGTTCAAAATAATGTGCAGGTATTAATAGCACTTAATGAAGTATTAATCTAACAGTAGTAGCAGAGTATGTCCTGTATCAACACTGCACAAATACACCAATTAGCTAAAGGTAATGACATTCAAAACAGTTTTAAATGAGTTGTCAGAATAAAACGATAACACCATATTAAATTCGACGAGTTTCTGAATATTTTGAGAAAAACTAATTTAACTTCTCCCCATTACTGTCAACCGTAGTGATTGTACGTAAAGCTACGTAGCTTCCATTAGCATGTTAGCCGTAAACTTGAACTCACCTGTCTAAATTCTGCTGCATGACCACTGCACTCTGTTCCGCCATTTTCGTGGAGACGCCAAAAAATCAAATGCTGTCTTGTTGGTAGAGCAGGTTAACTGCGTTACAGATAAAACAGTAAAATGGAACCCCTGTTGCAGCTTAATTTGGCGTTAAATCACTTGCTAGCTAGCTGATGAACTAACACTAACTAGCTACAAAGGCCTTTGTATTGACACGGCGCATCAGCTGCAAACGAGCCTATTATTTAGCATAAAACTATTCCTTCGCGGTCATCGCAGTCTAAATAGCATTCGTCTGCGATCGGTGTACTATTTTAACTAAAAATCCTCTTTACATCGGCTACGGCCTCGTTTGTCACTAATGTTATCACATTGGCGTGACCGCTTGACTCCATTGACTGGCCGTCTCTGAGGTAACGTAAAATAGCACGTCTGTGCGTTGCTGCGTCACCGAAACAAGGACGGCGGCATTCCCTTGTCACGGGAAATGTAGTTTCATAATGCTTTCCTCCCTTTTATGGCCAAAAATATCAAATTAATGTTCTGAATCCACTCCCGACAGATGTCCCAAAGAGAGACCACGGCTTCTTCAAGATACAACCATCATGAAGATGCACATATGGCTACAGAACACTCCTAATAGCGGTAAGACGTTTTAATTAGCCTAGGCTACATTATTTGTGACAAAGTATTGCTCCACACCTTCTCTTCTTGTCTTTAGGCCTACTTGATTATGAAAGGGTATTTTTTTGCCTATTGGGCAATATCACATAAAGCTTTTCTGCAAAACTGATGTAAGCAATTAACTTATTGCTCACTATATAGCACACAAACAAACGAGAGAGAGAGAGAGAGAGAGAGAGAGAGAGAGAGAGAGAGAGAGAGAGAGAGAGACTGAGACTGTTACTGTCACTGTCAGTCATCACATTTTTTTTCCTTGCTGCTTTAAGGAGTTGCTGCATCTTGTAGGCTAACCTCACCTATAGCCGATCAGCTGATTTGTTTGTTTTTTTACCGCAGCAGTCAAGAAGGAACATACATAGGCCTATTTGTTGACCAGCCACTGCAATAGTGAGAAACTACAACTCCCTACAGCCTCCTCGGCATCATCCATGCGCCGCAGTCAATCAGCTGTTGAGGCAACTGCTGACTATCTCGGCACAAGGGTAGCTCGTTTGTCATATCTAAACCCAGACGAGGCAAACAGAAATATCTTTATTTACAGAGTCCCAAAAAGGTGAACGATAAAGGTAATTCAAACTTCACGTTAGGCATTGACCACGCTGTGATGCATGCATGTTGTTTTGTCGTTTGTGTGGAGGGACACATATGGATTAAAGGGACATTTCAAGGCAAGACAGTTTCATGAAATGTATCGGATTCCTCGATCGGCGAGATTAATTGACATTTGAATGGTCAGGTTTTGGCAGTGTCTGTGGTAAAGGGCCGGTGAGGTGAGCCACTTTATGCTGCTGATTATGCTGCTTTGATGACCTTGGAAGCGCAGCTCTTGGAGGAGAAAACACGGATTAACTGCTGGGGTGTGTGCAATGCAGGCTATTGCGATTACCTTGAAAGTCCAACTTGTGTCACTGCCATCATGCTGCTGAAATTATCGGACATGTCATCTGGAGGGTTATTTTCAAAGTATAGACTATTGCATTCATGTTATTGAAAGGCCTCAGTGCAGACTGCATGTTAGCTCTCCTGCAGCCAGATTCCGACAGTCAAGAGGAGCCTTATCAATGTTATCATGGGTTTTAATTTAGCATAATTTTAACCTTGGATGATTTGACACCGTGCCATGGCATATGGTTGTGTCTTGAGTGTGCGCCAGCTGACAGAATATGCTCAATTTCTCAGTGTAGCCTTGCAATAATCAAGCATATTGTGGTCTATTTACATTTGAAATTGTCCTGCTCACTGTTGAATTTAATAATGTGGCACCTCTATGGTTTTCTGAATTCAGAATTGCCGTCTTGATAACATTCGAGGGTGTGCTTGTTAATTGGGCTTTTGCGAGGCGTTGTCTGAAATGCAAAGTAATGGAACATTTTGCATTAAAGGTTCAACATACAACTTTGAATAGAGGACACCGAGTAGAGCTTCCAGTGATATTCCAGCCTTGGCTTTAAGTTATTATATCATTGCCTTAAAATGCAACTTATATGGGTAGCCTACATCTTGTATTAGCTATGCGAACCAGTGGCTGTGTCAATGCGGACCTCGGGCAGAGTCCCTCTGTGCGCTATAATAAAATGCCTAACTATAAATCATATTATACCTGTATGGACTTATCAATTGCATACTCATTTACCCAGTCAACTTTATCTTATTTATTAAATCATCTTCGTCTTATACACCGTGCTAAAATAGGGACTGATCTTTTTTTATTGTAAGGTAGCCCAAAGGTTTAGGTGGTACATGAGAGATCTTTGCGGTAATATAGTGGTTCAGGTGCGTCACTTTCTACTACATAAAAAAGGGCGAAGTGTGCCTTTTGGTGGAAGTCATTTTAGTTTTTTTTTTTAAAAAAAGCTCTGTCGTCTTGTGCGTCGAAGTGGCTGGGTCAAGGTAGAACTGTCTTTTAACCTTGTTGAAGGACAGCTGTATTTACTGACGTATGTAAATGAATATAGGGGAGGTCCTTGGGCAAAAAACACACTGAATCAGTTTCACATTGCAGCTCCGGAGTTCCTGCGTGGAAGGAAAAACGAGACGTGGCGAAATCTGGTGAATATCTGCAGCCGTAATGCTCCGTGTATAATTTGTGGGATTTCTGAATCATTCTGTTATAGTCTTGGGAAGTGTGTTTTCTCTTCTTCTTTTCGGCTAAATGGGTGATCACGCATTCGCTTTGCAGTTGCCTGGTCCCTCTAACATCATATCCTTGTCGGAGTTGTCCCAGTTCGTCAGATACAGCAGCCCAGCGAGCCCGGTGTATGATCGCCTCAATTACAACAATAATAACAACTCCTCGTCTCTGTTTCCCCTCGTTGCAGCTCAGCAAACCATGCAGGATGATTTACTGATGGACAAAAACAAAGCCCAGCCTCACCATCAGCAAGATCCGTCGCAAGTAGACCCTCCTCCCTCCACCCCGACCCCGTCATCGGAGCCCACTTCTTCTTCATCGGAGTCGGAGAGCCCGTCAGCCGGGAGCAACCAAGCGGCTTCAGCGCTGAACAGCAGCAGCAAGGACAAAGTGCCGATGGAGTCGCCGATCCTGCCCGGGTTGAGCTTCCACCACCAGCCGCAGGAGACCGGCGGCCCCCTTTCCTCTCCTTCGTCATCGTTTGGGAGCACTTGGTCCACGGGAACCACAAACGCCGTGGACGATAGCTTTTTCCAGGGAATACCCTCGGTGAACGGGACGATGCTTTTCCAGAACTTCCCCCACCACGTCAACCCGGTCTTCGGGGGGAATTTCTCCCCGCAGATGGGTCTGGCTCCCCAGTCCCAACAGCATCAACAGCAAGCCCAGCAGCAGCAGCAGCAGCAGCAGCAACCCCAGCAGAGGAGATCCCCTGTCAGTCCCAGCCAAGGCCCCTTCCCCCAGAGAAACGCTTATCAGACCATCATGAATAACAGCAAGGGGTCTTCCTCGTCTTCTTCAGCCCCGTCGTCCGCTTGGAATAATCACCAAAACGCCGCATGGAGCACAGCCTCCAACCCCTGGAGCGGGCTGCAGTCAGGAAGGGACCCGCGCAGAGCGGTGGGCGTCGGGGTCGGAGTCGGAGTCGGGGTGCCGTCACCCCTGAACCCCATCTCCCCCATGAAAAAACCCTATACCAGCAATGTTATAGCACCCCCCAAATTCCCAAGACCTGGTCCCCTCACCCCAAAGCCCTGGATGGAGGACAGCGCCTTCAGGACTGACAACAGCAACAACATACTGCCTTTCCAGGTAAATAGCCTACATTCCCGGTAAGCGTAGGCCTAGATCTATTTCAGCCTGTAGGCCTATTTAAAAAATATTGATCACTTTGACATGTTGTCAAGTTTACCCTGGTGGTCGACCTCTCCATAGGATCTTTTCGATGTAAATATTCAATGGAAACCATCACTGCCTGAGATAAAAATAGAAGAAAGTAGGCCTAGGCTAAGATAAGGTCACCCTGAACTCATCAGTATGCTACCACGGATTCATTATAGGCCCATGGTGATTGGCTATTTATGTCATAGTAAATTAGACACATTAAAAATTAATTTTATCGCATGAATCATACACATTGTCAATCATTTTTCCATAGCCTATAGCCTATCCCACAATGTTTCTCACACAGTGATTATGTTATGTTACCATTAGGGCGCAACCGCAGAGGCATTCATTTTGAATTGATTTAGGAGATAACTCATCTTAAAAGACGTTTATTTTAGATGTGCGATATACCGAAGCAGTTACTTCTGTGGCTTAGCTGAATTGACAAATGACCATCTGGTTTTGCCGGCAGCAGGCAACATTTTTATAGTCATATGGCTTGTATGCTGGCAGGTTGTGTTGTGGAGGTTGAAGAAATCGAATGGGACAGTGAGTCTTTATATTAGTATTAATAATCGATCATAGCTATGTTTACGCATTCAAGGACAAACGCAGTGAGTCAGTCCTAGAAATAGTCGCTGTACACGGTTTGATGCACTAAATGGTTAAATTTCCTCTGCCAGCTCGCTCGTGAGGTTTAAAGGACACACGACGCATTCAGGGGCTTCTCGTAACCTTCTAAATTCAAACTGACAAGACCTGTGTTTGCACACTTGATTACCAGTTCACCCCAATTATCAGGAAGGATTTCTTGTTTTCAGTGATATATTTTATAAAAGAAAGTTAATCTGCAGAAAGAATGTGCTGCAGAGTAAATGGGAGAAACCATACATCAGCCGTTCTTAATTTATGCGTCCTATTAAGTGAAAGGTTTTGTGTACGTTTGTGTAGAATGCACGGCAATTATGACTGAACATTGAGAGTTACATTTATGCTTATTATTAAAAAATCACCATCAAAAACACCATCATGTAGTAGTAATATTCTTATTAATAATAATAATGTGTCAGTCTAACGGTGTGTTTTAACACGGTTCTCCTGCTCTCCCCTCCTTATATCGTAGAAAATCCTTTGTTTTTCTGTCGCTATTTTCAACATCATTGGTAGTTAATGTCCACTCTCTTAGTAATTACAAGATTTTCGACAGTACCTGAAGGCAACATCCATACTCGCATTTGATTGGCTTGTGATCGTATAGTGGGCGGGGTTTGAAGCTGAAACCGAGCACAGGTCCAACCCGGAAGGTTTTTGCACAATTTACAGTAAGAAGAAACCAATATTAAACTCTTATTGTGAGTTTCAACCGAATAGGTTACATAATACAAGTGCTGACATTAATATATGTCTGTGTTTCTGCTGTGAAAAAGCTGCACGACCATGAAAGCTAACTTTATTCAGGGTCAAAACATGGTAATAGCTCATGAATTCTGTTGCTTTTATGTTAAAAAGAAAACAACTAACAGCTAACAAGCAAAGTAGCATTAAAGTTAGATAACCCTAGCTCGAAAAATGGTCACTGTACCTCTCAGAAGTCCAAATACAAAAAAATACCTTTGGCAGTAGGTTCATAGGCCACAACATGTGACTAGCATTTCTACAGTAACGTTGACAGAGGAAAGGGCAAGAATGTCCTGTTTATTCTTTGACTACAGAATGAGTCATGACAGTTTTAGTAGAACAAAGAATATGTGAACACTGATGCTAACTTATTGCTTTTTCCCTGTCTGATCCCAGTGTTCGCTTGTATGTATTTCTGGCTTTATCACCAAATGTCCCATGCAGATATAGGAGAGGGTCACATACAGTATTGTTACCTGGCTTTTGGTCCATACATAAGATTCTACGGGACTCATCAATGTAGTGGACACAGAGAATCAGTTTCATATGGGTTTGAATATATTTCAGTCTGCATCCTGCCTTGATTGACATGTCTGATTGCAGAGTAGACTAGCATGAGCAGTCCCAATACTGTATGGCTTTTTCACATGGCTAGTCACATGTTTTCCTGACGTTTAGTTATGCTGCCTGACAAGCAAGCCAACGTAAAAAAAAATAAGCCACCTTAAGTCACCGGCTCACTTAAAAGGAGTACTGTTCACCCGATCAAAGCAAGGGCTCGGGAGAACGGAATACCAGCCAAAATGTTAACCTGTTACTGCACAGAGGACTACATGTGCAGACGAAACGCAGCCCGGCGCAGGGTGAAATTCCAACCGGCTTCAAACATATAGCCTTTTGAGGAGATAGCGATTGTGGGTGTGTGTGTCAGTCAGGTCTCCCTAGGCTTTCCTCTGTTGAGTGCCTCTATCTCTTTTCTCTTGACTTAGCCAACTTACAGCCCCAGTTGTCACCAGGAGACAAGGTCATGGGGCCACATGTCATGTTGTTTAGAGTGGTCTGTTTCCTGAATTGAAACTCAGGCAAGCAGCAGAGACGAAGTACAGTCATCTACTCTCAAAATGGTACTATTTGCTGTAACCAGCGTCTTAAATTGGAGAATTTTCTGCTTTTCTCTGATAATATCAGTTTGACAGAGTATTTTTTAGGGCTCATGGGTATCTCAGTGACACAGTCCTGCCTGTAGCTCACACATAGCTGCTTAGCAATTACACCCATAATTGGAGAAGAGTTATCACCAGGATGCAAGGTCAGGGTGCCACAATGTCAACTGACCTGTTTACTGAAGTGAAATGGAGCTGAGCAACAGGCAGGGTGTACGCGCACACACACACACACACACACACACACACACACACACACACACTGGTCCCGCACTGTCATGTGGACAGCTGGTGACAGGTGTGCTTGTTGTCATTCTATAGATTTCCCGCAGTATTCTTCAGGTGAAGCGCGGGGTGAAATATTGAGTCCCATGTGCTCCAATATGTGCTCATACTCGCCTGCCACTTAAAGGCAGAGGAATGTGCGGAATTCAACTTAACATGTCAGTGTGGGGCTTAAGACACAAAGTCATATGAGCTTCTCGGGAGATGCCCCGATTTGAAATGATGTTAGCGGCTCGTGTGACCCTCGTGATCGTAATCTCGTCATATCAAATCAAAAAGTTGGAAGTCAACAGGCAGACTGACAGGTGGTGTCTCACAGTCGAATGCTGTCTGGTGGTTGTGCAAAACAGCAGGAGCTTCCACGAGTTGGAGGGTGTAACTAGTGTGATTTACGTTAATGTTGTTAAGCTTGTTGTGTAATTTTTACTTTATTTTGCATGTATTTAAATAAGCTATATAATAGAGATTAGCACTGAAAGACACAAGAAGTGTCAGGGAACAGAGGACATGTTGGTTCATGCCCTTTGGGAATGTTCACATTTGTGCTGAAACGATTAGATGATTAATTGTGCAGTCAATTGACAGAAAAGTATCTAAATCGCCAACAATTTCAATAATCGATGAAAAAGTAATTTATCAAGTTTCCAGCTTTTCAAATGCGAGGATTTGCTGCTGTCTTTCAATGACTCAATTCATTTAAAAGATAGTCGTCAGATTCACCAATAATGAAAATAATCGTCAGTTGCATTCCAAGTTGGAACAGGTTCTTGAACTCTTCAAGAACATAACTAATACTGATTGTAAATATATTCCAAGGTTGTATAGTTTGGGTGACATTTAGTAGATTTAAACAAGCTTTAATAAAGTTGGGAAGACAATTTCTTTATTCTAAATATCAGATAAGGTGTATATATATTCATTGTAATCTTTGGCCCAGTGCCCCTTAGACTTTAGAGTTTATGAAGGAAAGAAACAATAGATGATGAATTGCTTCTGAATCTGGCAGTCCTTAACTGTACTGCGCAGACTTTATTCATTAAAAACAGGTATTCAGCCATATCTGAAATGCTTAGTCTGTTTCTGATCATCATCTCCCTCTACACTCTCTTATATCTTGTTTATGTGTTATGAGGAAAGATGAGCTTCAGTGTAGTCAAGAAGATAGGTCAACTTGAACATGCGCTCCACATGCTGGGTGTCTTATGTGAGGTGTTAAACAGTAAAGTCTGTTTGCGAGTTTTGTATATAACTTCTCTTTAGGTCATTTGACTACACTGAGCTCTCCAACCCGCACCCGTCACTGTGCTCATCCACATGTGTCAGAGAGGAGGGGAGGGGGAGGAAACTAAAAGCTCAGCGTTTTAAGTGTTTACCGTTTGTACCAAGTGGGCAGATTTTTATCTACATGGCGCTGTCGGGTCCAGAGTGGAGGGAATAACACTTTTGAATGCTCAGCCGAATGGGCAACAATAGCTGTGGTGTGCAAACAATGTGGCCCCGGCCTGGGCAGCGAACACAGGACACAGCTGCCAAGGCTACAGCCTCCAGCTCTCAGGCTTTACCTTTGGCACACATGTCAGTCTCATAAATTCCTTCACACACAGTGGGCATCTAAACGTTTCATCAGCAGTGAACGGTTTAACCTTGAGGTGTTTGATGTAGTATTGACCAGAGATGTGGACTTATGTCACATAACTTGGACTCGAGTCAGATTTGAGTCACAAATGTGATGACTTTGTACTTGATTTGACAAAATCAAAGAAGACTTGCAACTAGACGTGGACTTTAACACCGGTGACTTGTGACTTCACTTGGACTTTTGACTTGACTACTTGTTTAGAACTTGAAACTCAAAGTTTAGGACTTGGGACTTGCCTGTCTTGACTTGGGACTTGACTCAGGACTTGCCTCTCTTGACTTGGGACTTGACTTGGGACTTGCCTGTCTTGACTTGGGACTTGACTTGGGACTTGCCTGTCTTGACTTGGGACTTGACTTAGGACTTATTCATTTATGTGTTTCATTGTAAGGTATTGAAAAAGGTGTCATTTTGATATCTGTACTTTAACTTAACATATCTAGTATTGAAAAAAACAACAATACCCAAGCCTACCACTTTTAACTTGGGTATTACACCTGGGAGGCATCTCAGCTGTAGTCGGATCCTCTTCAGCTGTATGGTAGTGACATTTGTCAAAATGAATGATACCCCAGACTGAACCTCAGGGTCATGAGCAAAGTGAGGAGTACTTCATCAATTACCAAAAAAGCCCAAGGACTAACTGTTTTGATGATATATTTAATTTGCCCCTCTCCACCCAGAGACTTGACAGTTAAGAAATTCTGAATTATAGAAATCCAGACAGATGGTGTTCCTCAGGGCTGAGTCTTGTCTGTGCTTACTTAGTTTCACTGTAGCTTTTTGACATGAAAAGGCTTAAGGAGCCTCTGACTAAGATTGATATTTCACTTTCAGTATCATCTGTATTCACCATCGTCCCCAGGGCTGACACATACATTCTATTTTCCAGTTTTTTATCCTGTAACGTCTAGTCTTAATTTCTATTAGTCTAGATTAGCTAAGAGTCCTTCCCAGCCTGTCTCGCATTTGAACAAAAATGGGAGCTGTTGGTACATGCAAGTTGTTGCCAGTCAGTTGCCCTTGAGCAAGGTAAGAAACCAACCAGAATTTCAACAGCAAGGCTAAACATGCAACTCCAACTTTGACAGTTTTTGAAGATCATGTCCTTCATACAGGGCTTTTCAAAGTCTTCCCCACTGTGTTGATGTTTCCAATTTTTTTTTGGGAAGGGGGGTTAGATGGGTCAGATTTTATTTAGTCTTTTAATGTTTTAATTTTGTTATGTTCAACATTGTAATAACACTTTATGCCGCACTGTACAAAATCAACACCACATGAAAAGAAATAAGGAGTTTCAGGAGCATTTGTGTTCATTGTATTTAACCTGTAATATCAGCGTATATAGTTCATATTAATGATACTTTGCCTCCTAACTGTCAGTAGTTCTAACTGTAGCGGCCATAAAATGCTTAATGTGTTTGTTTGGCACATGATCTACTGTGGTGACCCGAATCCTAACCCTCTCCCTGTTTTGCTGTGTTTCAGGACCGGAATCGGCCCTTTGATGCTTTTAGCTTGCACTCTTTGGAGAATTCCTTAATGGATATGATAAGGACTGACCATGACAAAGGTAAACCACACCCTGCCGGTGGCCCACCAATGACTATCGCTGATATTATATGGAGGAATCATTTTGCAGGTTAGGAATATTCATACGTCCATGCTTACAGTATTTGAGTTGGTTTTTTTTGTTTTTTGCTTCATGGGCATATATCATCTCTGGGTACATTTGATTTTCTTTTGCTCTATTTGCCAGTCTCTTAACCAATCCCGTACGGATCATCATGTTTTGTTTGAAATTCAAATGGATAATTAACATTATGAGCCTTACCTGCAAAATCTTGCATCATTTCTGTTTGTGTGTGCGTGTGTGTGTGTGGTGGTGGACCAGATGTGAAGCAATGTGCACTCGTGGTATTACTTGCAAATTGCGTTTTACTTTGCCCTTTCTTTGCCTGTTGGCTTACTGCTGATTGGAATCAATGGATCAAGTGATAATGTCACGTGACCTGTGCTTTTGTTGACTGAATATGTTGTGAGCATAAATGTTGAGTGATTGGGTATATTTGTGGATTGCATTTTTCCTCAGTGACATGATCACCACAAGGCAGAATTCAGACATCTTTATTTTGTGTATGATCGTGGGCTTCGACTTGCCATGAGTGAGTCATTGCCTGAAGATCAAATCAGTGTTTCTAAGCAACCTTGATACACAGAAGCGGTTTTTTTAAAGTTCATACTAAAATAAATGACATTTTATCTCCTGGGAAGTATAGAGAATTTGTGAAATCATGAAAACAATGTTAAGAAATTTCACTTTATACCTTTTAAGGCCATCCGATGTATGTCAGGCTGTCTAAGCCAATATTTTTGTACACACAACAGGTCACGTGTATGTTGTAAAAACTTTGGATCCAGTCTCCCAGATGGGGCCCTGTCAGGTTGGGTGTAGGGTTTTTATGCTCCCCCATCCCCCCATCTTAACAATGGAAAGATTGGGAGGGCTATATAATGAGCAAAGCATGTCGCTTTCTCATGCATGGAGTCTGCTTTCCAAATCTTGTGCTGAGAAGGCATTGTTACAACAAAATGGTCATCCCGGCCTGGCCCGACTTCACTTGAAATGTGTCGTAATGTCCTGCAGGGCTTCCCTCGTGATTCATCCAAGCACAACAGAGACAGTGGAGATACAAGGACAGACAGGGACGAGTGGTACATGGAAATGGGTGTGCATTCCTGCATCTCTTTGCTTGTTTATCCCTCTGATCGTCATGTAGACAGCATGGTGCTGCAGTAAGCTACCGTGCCAACCACAGAGCAACTCCACCCTGCTAGCGTACCTACTCACTGTCTGAGACGGGCCCTATGCTTCGGCCCGGTCTACTGTGTAATCTACTGCAAAAAGCATAGCTGCTGCTGCTCTTTTGTAACTCAGGAGGCAATTTAGATCAGAAATTTTTCTTTTGGTTGAACATTTCAACAAAACACATTAGGGCACATTTTGTCCCGGGAAATGGGAAATGTCTATTGTATAACAAACACTATACCTGGGGGAAGAGTTATGCCACCCGACCCGACCATGACAGGTCTGGGCCATTTTGTTCTGTACAGCTTTGGGGTCAGGTCGGTTCAAGTTCGATCATTTGTTAAGAACTTTGACTGTGCCAGTTGTCTTCGTCCGTGTGTGTCATTTGTTGCCAGTGCGTAGAAATGTAATGCCCTCTGGGAACAGGAAAATATACAGAGTACAACAAATGTGTTCTGGTCTCACCCGCTCCTGTCGCTTTTTTTTCAGACACTTTTTTCCCTGACTGTAGCTAAGTAGCAAGGTATCTGTGTAGGATGATCACGTCCCCATTCTTAATCCTGCCTGCTCTGATTGGTCAATTAGGGATTAAGAAGCTGTCGATGAGCGCAGTACCAGACCTGTCTGAATCATCAAACAAATCAGAGATGTGGGTGGCGATTCGGCGGTTTGGAACCAGGCTAGGCTCAGGTGTTTGGTTTTAGGCCAGTGCACCCTCACACTGCAGCAAAACTGACAGAGCATCTAATGCTGCGGTAGTGAAGTTTAGTTTGTTTTACCTCCTAGTTGCTGGTATGTAGTGAAAATGTCCAGAGCTTTGTCTCCCAAAAGCGTCTTAAGGCTGAGATGAACTTTATCCCATTTTAAGTCAACGGGATGAGATAATAGTAGTATGAACAGGAATATGTTATTTATTGAAGCGTTGAGAGTCAGCATTGCCAACTGGAGAAGTGAAACCCGACGAACCTGATCATCATTTCTAACAAGCAAAGCGAGAGTATTCAACCAAAGAAAATATCCACCATAAAGATGACATAATATGGATATTTTTATTTGAAAACATTACTGATTTCCTCTTTAAGCTATCTCTTTTGTTGTTGGGTGCTAACATTTTCTAAATTCACAGATCTAGGTCGGTAATTTGTGATTGAAACCTACTTAGTGTAGACAAGACTAGATGCTAACAAGAGAAAAAAAAATTTTTGCTCGTTTTTAGCTACCGTCGTAGTAAGTCTGACATAGCCTAGCACTTTGAGGATACTACCCACAACTGAATGGGTCCCACCCACATCCATCCCATCACAGACATTTCTGGCATACTTCTCATTGTGACAGGAATAGTTGTTTTTCCTTGAGTGTTTTATGAGTCCCTGTATGTGTGTGTGTGTTTTTTTTAAAGAAGAAGTAGACTTGTACTGTGATGCGAATGAGAATCGGTGGTCTTCTGAAGAGAGTGTGAGGTGACCCCACCCACACCCCCCTCTCTCTCTGTCAAAACAGGGAGGAGGGCGAGGCCATCTCGATTCACCCAGTTTTTTTCTGAGCACTTGTTTGGAGAAGAGTCAGCTTCAAAGAGGGTGTGTGTGTGTGTGTGTGTGTGTGTGTGTGTGTGTGTGTGTTGTCTGTGAGAGAGAGACACTTTATTCTCGCGATCCTCTCCAACTTTCTAAAAGCTCTTTACTCCTGGGTGAGGGGAACAGGGCCGCGGGGACGTCTGAACAAACGGGGCCTTTCTGCAGCACCACACACACACACACACACACACACACACACACACACAGACTGGTCTGCATGGAGTTCTTGAACTGGGTCAGCTGAGCTCATGTGTGGAGAGCCAGGCACCCCCACACAAACACACACACCAGAGATTCTCCGCTTGGCCTGGAAAAACACCACCAGTTCGACAACAGCCACCACTGCTGCTGCCAGCAATATCGTCGCAGCATACACACATCCGAATTGTTTCTGACATGTAAATCAACTGTGACATTCCATGCAAAGCAGTCTCACCTCACACACTCTCTCAGGCTGTCATGGTTGTCTTTGGCAAAGACGACTCAACAGACATGATACTGTGTCTGCAGCATGCAGCAACTCCCCACACACACAACCTCAGTGTAACCATTTGAGATGCTCATGTCTGTTTAGCCTAGCATAAAGACTGGAAGAACAGTACAGACATGAAAGTGGTAGCAATCTTCTCATCTAACTCATGGCAAGAAAGCAAATAAGAGTATTTTCAAAAATGTCAAACTATTCCTTTAATTGTCAAGTCTACAAAATGTAGACATGAGGAAATTTCATGGTATGTCTGAACAACAAGTTAAAGTAAAACAAAAGTGAGCCAGTTCAGAAAAACTCACACTGCTGAACCTGCAACCTGCAAATATTTGGAAATGTATTTGAGACATTGCTTAAAATATATAATGAGTTTATTAAAATGTATACATTTTCTGTGGACCCACTATTAGAATAAATGACACCAACTGGCATCTCTGAAAAAATGCTAACTAGTTTAGCTTCACACAAGCAGTTTTCTATTGATTTTACGGGCTGTGTTGTGTGTTTGGGTGTCACCCATTATGTGTTGGTTAATGGCTGAATGAGGTATAATGTTGTTGTAACAGATAGAAGGTTCCGGCTACAACCGAAGTCAGTAGTCAAGGGAGAGCAAACACTGGTGGTGCTCTTTGACTTTGTGCGCTTGTTGACAAGAGCATCGGTCAATGGATAAGAGTTGACACGGGGGCTTTTATCAGGAGGAAAACAAGAATTGCAAGTGCAGTACAGGTCAGATGAGTGTGATTACCGGTAAGCAAGGTGCTTCAATGATAGGAAGGAGTGGGTGTCTCCATATAGCTTTTCTTGAAACCTTTGCAAAGATAGAACACACACAGTGCACGTTCCGTCTCTATGTTAGGTAAAGTTGTGGTGTAAAGGTCTCTTGTAAGGTTTAAGTTAAGAGTAAAGGTTTTAGATAAAGATTCAGCTTAAACCAAGAAAAAACGACCTTCCTGTCTTACTCAAAGATCATGTTTGTTTGGAAGAGGAGGTCTGTGTAAACTTTTGTCTTAGATTGAGAAAGGGGGTCACCCCAGCTTAACCTGAGGTGAAAGGTCAATATTTGAAACACTTGGTTGGGCTGAAGTTTGGCTGCAAAGCTGGACTTGACCTGTCAACTTTTCAGCTGTGTTGTAGTTAACAATACTTGAGATTATCTCAATGTCAGAGGGATGCCCTGTACTTTAAACAGCCAGTAATGACTTTATCGAGATACGATGATGTGTTTGTTGGCTGTGTTAAAGGTTAAATTGCACCTTGCTTCCAATAAACTACACTGTCAGAGTGCTATGTTTTGTTATGGTGGAAAATGCATGACTCCTGCAAGCATGACTGAGCTAATCCAGTCCAGGCAACAAAACAAGTCTGGGCTTGTTTTGTATATTAAAATCATGGTTTGTCCAGATCACACAGGCCATGAAATACCATTGAAAGCATTACTATCACTGCCAAGTTGTGCATCAGGCTTGACTGGATTCTGGAAATCCTCTATTATTACAGAGGCATTTAATAGTTTTATGATTATTACTTTTATGAAACATTAAATAACAGTGGGCAGTTAGCATATTTGGGGATTTATTTCTAGAAATATACCCTAACCCTTTGTGTTTTACAGTGCACATAATTTTATATAGTTTTACATGTTATGGCTTGATAGCTAAAGGAACTTTGGCCCTGTAATTGTCGTGTCGAAGGTTGTTGGGTTCAGCTCGAGCTGGTACGAGGGGAAAGAAGTAGGCCATTCTGACAAACAGAGACACACAAAATAACTCTCTCACCAGGTTACCTTACAGAAACATCCATCCCTCTCAATCTTTCCCGTTATGTTGGCTGTGTGCAAAACACATGCCCCTCAGTGGGTACTGTCATTTCTTTTCTTCTTCTTTTTTTTTTACCCCTTTTTGCCAGTTTAGTGTTGTAATTGAAGGTTTCTTTAGCAGTCGTCAGCAAGAAGTGTAGCTTTGGGGCACCCTGCTGCTGGGGTGTCTTTTTTCATTAGTGCTAACATTTCCACACCTTGCTGTTGGCACACCCACTCTCCTCTTATAACTCCTGCTGGAGCTTTCTCCTAGATGTGTTATAGGGGGCTTAAATATATGCTGTGGACCACATGCTGTGCCCAAGACAATGACCATGGTTGGTACAGTATACAGATGAGATTTTTGGCTGTCCCCCCACTCACCTCCCTTCCCATAATACACTATGCTGTGTTCATGTTTTCAAAAATTGAAGATGGTGCTATGAGTCTTCCCTCAAGCCAAAAAAGCAAAAGAAAGCAGTATTGTTATTAATATTTTTTTAGCCTACCTCTTCACTGTCTGTCGAATCTCAACATCAGCAGACCAATTTCTCAGTTGTTAATAGCAGCTGATAAAAGATATACATTTCTTTACAGCCAGTAATGCATACAGCTGATGTTGCTGATGTTTAACCTCATTTGTCCTGGTTTCTTGCACTCTTCTAATCTGACTGCTTTGCTCAAACCTCCCAGAGGCCTCATGCTCCCCCACAATGACAACTTTGGAGCGTCCCCATTGGGACACCAGATCCCAAATTGATGGCCACTGGCTATGTACAGCTAATCCATTGTACTCTTTATCTCATTTCTACCAAAGCGGTCACAGCGAGGTCACTCTCCAGTCTGAAAATTGTAAGACGCGCGAAAGGGAGGTACTGTTGGATCCATGCCTAAGGAAGCGGATGGCGTGTCTCCCTAGTGGCTGTGCTGCTGTGCAGCTATCATGGGGAGGTTGAGAATAGCTCAGGCTCTCTGTGAGGAAATGTCACCAGAAGAGCAGCGGCAGCAGCAGCAACTCAGGGGCCCCTCAGACCCTGCCACTCAACTCCTGGGGGAAGCAGATGGCACAAGCCCAGAGCTATTTTAAGGCTTTAAGAGGGCAACTGTCCCCCTCTGTCACCTCCTATCAGCAAAGTCATGGCTTTGATTGTGAATGTGTTCAATGGAGTGTAATAGTCTCTGGTGTGTAATGTAGTACTTTATTTATTCTCTTATTTGTTGCTCAACCAGATGCAGTGGTACTAGGACAAGGTGCATGGTCTGCTCTGGAGCTAGGGATTCTCTCTCAAGGACACTTCAGCCAGTCAGACATTTGGCCTTAAACCCTGTAATTTGGTTGGAGGACTAACAAATAGACCACCCACACGTTTACCAATACACATGATTCCGTTCAGCTACCCCTTGGGGCTCTTGAACTTAGATGAAAGCCTGGCCTGACTATCAGGTGTAAGGCTGGTGAGATAGGGAAAACAGTGGATGTTACATGTAGATACATGTTCGAACAAATCTGTGTTTGAATTTAAAGGCTTGTCACACTCCATTTGCCCCAGAGCCCTACTGTTGCCTGGATTCTGACTAGCTGAGAGGAGTGTGGAAATCCACATCTGTGGAGCTGCAGGGTGGCCGACTCCTTGTCCTCCCCCTACCCTGCCTCTCTGGTTTTCAACCAGGTCTAACTGCTGGTTCCACTCTTGTTTGCAAGCCAGAAAGAGACCCCCTTGCTGTCCCCATTATCTGTCTTCGGTGGCCAAATTTGGTCACTTTTGACATGTCATCTTGTTTGCGCCATAGCAACTTTCAACATGCAGCTGGTCGGTCTCTCAAAGTCAATGTTACGCATAGGAAAACATACACTAGCAGTAAAGCAAGATATCCATTGCAGTTGTCCCCCTCAACCTTTACCCCCACTACCACCCCAGTGTTGTGGTGATGCTCTGCAGTAGATGGGCTGGCTCACAAAGGCTGTGTCTTATTAAATCTAAAGGCTATTTGCCAAATATCGATGTGTAACCCAGTGAAAATGTTGCTTCACCTACGGTCTTTCTTAAATGACTTTAGGTAGGCTTCTTGTTTGCTGTGTGTTGAGTAAAAAGCTGGTGTAGGCAGATTTTGACAGAGGGCCCCAATTTTAAGTGGTTAGGGATAAAGGGTGTGCCTCTGCGGCTGTCTCTGCAAATGATGTTGACAGTGAGACAGGAATGTTTTGTCCTAAACCAGGTAGGCTGTTTCTGCCTCGGCTTAAGTGTATTTTTCTTGTTGTCGGGTGTACAAATAGGATGATGGAGACAGAGATAACCAGGAAGACTTCCATACAGATGTCCCACACCACCCCTCTCCCCACGAAAGCACTGACAGATGGGCCCTAGTAGCATACACACATTGTCACCATAGCAGAATGCACGCTCTGTTGAATTCCTAGCCTTATAACTGCCTTTGTTTGTGTGTTTGTGTGTGTGTGTGTGTGTGTGTGTGTGTGTGTGTGCATATGAGACATGTGACACCAAAAGAATGCGTTTTCCACCTTGTTTTTCACGTCTGTTTTCTGTGGTCGTCCTTTCTGCCTTTGTATCACATTGGATAAATTTATTGTTTATTCATTTCATGTTAAACATTTCATCATGGCTGGCATTTTCCCATTGCCGACAGTAGAATGGAAGATGAAAAAAAATCTCTGTCAACAGGGTGGCTTTTTATCAATGATTTCCATGTTTTCCCTCTTTTGTAAAATCTTTTCTTTTTTTTTCTTCAACAGGACGTATGGGCCTCAACTTTCATCATCCTGGAGCAGACCATATAATGCCATTGAATAGTAAGTCACATTTCATTGTAGTACCCATCATCTTCTTCTCCATCTGGAATTAGCTGAATTGTTTGAGCTTTACTGATGAAGTGTTGCCGTTGTTTTTTGTCCCCTGTGTTTTGAAAGAATTAAGAATGGGAAGTATTTTTGTGGCGTGTTCCCATGAAAAACATGCCCGCTAACCACAGGGGCCCATGTCAGTATGCACTGGGCACACCTGCCTACCCTTTGCTAAGGTCTGGATTGCCTGACATCATAAACCTAGGACAGACCTCTTAGCACTGCGGGGAAGCACAGTTGACCCGTGAGTAGCACTTCCAAAAATATCCAAACATGTAAGACTAGATTTCCCCCCAGTGTCCCATCAGTCGGCAGATGACCAGTGCCAGGAGACGAGCCAGAGAGGGAAATCAGGTCTTTATCCCATATGCTCCTACATGGATGCCACAAAGTTTTCTAGGCCAGGCTCTGCCTTTCTGAGTGCTCTTTATTTGTCTTTGGATGGGATCAGGGACATGGTCATGTCCTCTAGTTCTTTTAGGGGCAATCATGTTTCCCATCTTTCTGTTCAAACCTCAGCAAAATATCAAGGATGTCTGGACCGACTGGTGTTCTAACCAAATCAGCGAAGCCCTAGTTTCCTCTTTGGATATGTTTGGTCGGCCTACAGGGTATAGAAACCGGTAAAGGCAGAGGATGTGTTACAAAAAAATGTTTCTCGGTGAAGCAGTTTCTGCCGTCACATCTTGACAACACCGGTGCTCCTTCCTCATTTAGTTCTTTTCATCACTGGTATCCTAGGAGAATGTGTCCTGGATTGATGTTAAACTGTTTGTGTCATGGGATTATACTCAGGCAAGAACAGATCTGCCCAGATCTTCCAAGTCTGTCAGACTCCGAGCTTTGGTTTCAACTTTAAAGTGTTTTGCTCAGTGTTTCTCCTTCATTTCGTCCCGTTAGCTTTGAGGCTTCACGCTGAGAGAACCTGTAAGGGCTCTACTTTCTCCGGATGGTGTTAGCACTTGAAGTGAAGAAGAAAGAGTGGAGAGAGCAGTAAGCGTAGGTCCTCTCTCCAGATTTATTGATGTTGTTCACTTGACAGCGTCTGAGGCTTTAAAGCCGAGCCGAGCAGGAGACATCAAGCTCATCATGCCCAGAGGAATCACCCAGCTTCCTTTCAAACACTTTCTCTCGCTCCCAGACACCACACAGTTTGAAGTTGGTACTTATTCTTAACCCTCACTTTTCCCTTTCCTCCTCTCTCTCATGGGTTGTATTCTCTCTCACGGAGGCATCTGATGGTTTCCCAGCACAACGATTTCTTAATTTTGCCCTGGTTGCTAGGTGACTTTGTTTCTGCCAAGGCCAGACTGCGAGAGGGCAAAACTGTAGAGAGACTGCCCAGGTTTCCTTTGGATTGGAGAGCCAAATCTTTTTAATGAAAACATAGCAAGGGAGAAGAGGCTCAGAGACAATATATTCCCCAAGAGAAGCCAGAAGGGCAAGTCACACAATGGGGCTCTCACAGTGCAAAGGCCCATATTGGTTTTTGAGGCGACGAGTCTGCTTTGTGACTGGTGCGTTTAGAGGAGCAGGAGGATCTGTTTAGTACTGTATTACCCCTCCTGCTGTTTGTTGGAATTTTTACCGTCTTAAGCCACATTTTGCCTCCTCTGTGGCTTGTATTTGCAGCACAGCAGATTCCAATAGAGTTTGTTTATGGGAACATTTCGGAGACTAGGGAAACACTCAAACACAATCCCTTTCAACCACATGTCATGGTCTTCCTCAACGGATGGAAACTGCTCAGTTGTCATGGACCTTAGGTCACATGATAACAGTTGGTCATATGGACAATAGACCATGAAATATGGTTGAAAGCTCTGGAAAAAGCTAGTAAGTGTTGAGTTCAGATTTTTTTTTTTTGTCCAAATGAGCTACATGGATTCCTGTTAGTCGAGAACTAAATTTGAGAAAAGCGCACCGATGACACCACTAAGATTCACAATTGTTGTCTTTATTTTTTTTTTGTTTTCATTTGAGTCACTGCAATGAAATGAGCGTTACAAATCTGAAAAGGTAGGACGGAGCTCAATTTGAGGTACTGGCACATGCGACCAGCTGATTAGATATAAGTGATCATAATGCAGTACCTTTGCCTTGCCATAGATTAAGATCAGTTCAACCCTGACATCATAGCCTGCTCTCCACTGCCCCCCTCCTCTCGGCATGTTTATCCGCCCTTCTCAGAGCCTCGAGGCTGCCAGCCACCTCCATACCCTCTCCTTATCCTGTGGGAAGTTTCCACTCGCACCTGGCCTGCCATACCTGTCCTGAGAGCAACTTTTAATATTTCACCAAGGCCGTGATAATGACTAACCTGCTCTACCTTCAGTCCTGCATACACTCTGCTTTATGGCCTCATTTGTGAATATTCACAGAAGATTAGCACGAGCGCGAGCCATTGCGGGTTCATTAAACTGAGATTACAATCTCCGGCTATTGGGCGTCGCATTATGCTGCCAAAAATCTCAGCCATTTCTGTGGCTAAACCTCACCTATCACCCCCCTCCCACCGCCCCCGTGCAGCATCTGTATGTGTGTGTTGCCAAGGCAGGTGCAGCAGGTTTACTGTGGGCTGGTGCCAGGCTGTTTTAATCACCCTCCTCCCATTGCCAATCCTTAGGTGTGGCCATCTGTGGTTTCACTGTTGCCTTAGAGATGTTCCTGGTTTTGGTTTATTTCCACAAAACCCATGTCTCTGTATCTCTTTCCTACCCTTGTTCCTGCCCCAACCCTCTGTCTCTCCTTGTGTCTCTCTCCTTCCCCCACTGTGCTGACAAGCAGCCCGGAGCTATGGCCGCAGAAGAGGTAACGTGTGGCATTTTCTCTGGGGTTCTGTTTGCCATGCCGGCCGTGTCACTCTCCGAGGCTGAGGGGGGTCTTAGTGTGGTGTCACTATCTGCTTTTCATCTGTGCTGTGATTGAATTAAGTCATATTAATTTTGACACACTGTTTTCCATGTTGTGCATTTAATCAACATGGGGCAAGGGTCCACCTAATTTGTCTATATGAATCTTGTTTTGCTTGGTGTTGAGAGGGGAAAAAATCTGTCTTCCAATTTCCTTTTCTCTCTATTCTGAGTCAGTGTTCTACCTGTAATGTTTGTAATACGACCAATAGTTCAAAATAGGGATGTTGTATTGTAAATTATTCTAAATTTGTTCTAAAAACGCACGATCTGTTTGCAGGATTTGGTACAGCAAGGCACGGACTAAACCTTTTCAAATGTTATAGCATGTTTGGTTGTAGTGCTTCCAAAATGAATCCCAGGGGTTTCATGAAGGAGTATGCTGACTCAGAAGTGATTCATCATCTGAATGGCAAAGACGGGTGCTTTCAACATGGCTCATCTCTGATTTGATGTGCTTTTTCACTAATTCTGTCTTTCTTCAGCAAGGAGGAAAGCTGCTGTGTGACATTTGTAATGTCACTGCAATGTTGGGCTGCGGTTACATGTATATGTTTATAGTTGTTGTACAAATTCACTGAATAATGTCTAAATCTAATTGCTTTCAATAAAAAGTGAGTTAAATATCAACCCTGCTAAAGAAAGAGAGACAAATGTGGCTCTACTGCATGGAACATGCATATTACATTCGGATAAGCAACACCACAGTCAGACAACACACTAAAATATTACTAAGTGAAAACCTCCCAGTGGGAAATATAGTTTGTTAAGACTTCCACATGCATGATGTGTCCAATTAGGAGAGAATACCATAAAAATGCTCATTACTGACTGATCAACAGTCCCTCCATTCTCATTAAATGCTGCAGTTCAGCATGTTGCCTACAGGTCAGGAAGACTGGTATTGTAATGTGGATTAGGAGCGGGAGTGACCAGGAAGTTCCCAAGACAAAATTATGATAGCATGATTATAATCTGATATACACTATGGCCAAAAGTATGTGGACACCCAGACATTGCACCCATATGTGATTGTTGAACACCTTCTTTCCACACAACCTTTCAACCTGGCAGTCATTGTACGTTCATGGGTGTCCTCATACATTTGACACACACTTTGTTGACAGGCCGAGTTTAGTCAGAAGTGTGATGATAAGCCAAAATGATTCTACTACAATTATAGTTTCCAGATGTGATTAATTCACTCCGTCTGTCGCACCCTCCCCTTTTACTTCACACTCTTGTACCTCTCTGTCTTCCCCTATTATCCCTGTCTGTCTTCCTGGTGTCCTCCTCTTTTCCTCTCTTCCCAGGTCGCTCCTGTCTTTTTCCCTTTGAAGATGGTTTCCTCGACGACGGCCATGGTGACCCCTCCTTGACCCCGGGCCTGAACTCGCCGACCCGCTGTCAGAACGGAGAGAGGATGGAGCGCTACTCCAGGAAGGTCTTTGTCGGAGGCCTCCCCCCTGACATAGATGAAGGTAAACAAAGGATTGTTTTACATGTACACAAGTTTTCACTCAACTTCAGGCCCTTTACAGCACTGTTCTGCTGCAGGGTTATATTGATGCATACTGTATAGTACATTCACAACTGGAAGCCTCCCAGTACTGTCTTTGCCTTTGGCTGTCCGTTTGCCCCTAACAGTTACACTGAAGTATTTCAGCCTTGCTTAAGGGAACCTTGACCCTCCTTATGGAGGATATTCATTTAACACACTATTCAGCCACTGTAAACTTCTGTTAAAAAGCCTGAATATATCACTGGGTTTGCTGCAGTTTGAAGCTTTTACACCAAGGACCCAGAACAGTTTATCATAACTAAAGGAATAGTTGTAGGAAATACGCTTATTTGCTTTCTTGCCGAGAGTTACATACCTTTGGACAGAGGCAGGCTAACTGTTTCCCCCTGATTCCAGTCTTTGTGCTAAGCTAAGCTAACTGGCTGCTGGCAGAAGACTCACATTTACTGTACAGACATGAGAGTGGTTTTCCCAAAATGTCTAAGTATTCTTTTAGGGAACTTTAACATTCCTTGTTATATTATTTTTAGCCACTGTAAACTTTTATTTAATAGCCTGAATATATCGCTGGGTTTGCTGTGTAGTTTGAAACTTTTACACCAATGGGTTGTAACCAAAAGACAAGTGAAAATGTAATTTGTTGACCAGACCAGAACCAAACACTCACAGTAATATCTGCTTTTTATATGCCTCAGAGAAATGTCCATATAGCTAAAACAATTTCTTTAATCTTAAAAATCTGTAGATTTGAATTCAATTACAATGCTTTACTGTAATGTCTGTGTTGCATCATGGATCTGTAATTTTTTCCACAAACTCTGGAGCATGCCAGCGAGTTTAACGTTAATATGGAATGTTTACTTCCATATTCATCTACGCTGTTGAACAAGCATATGTTCTATGAGTTAATGCACAATATGAGGCCTTAGCTGACTGAAAAATTAATGAGTTTCCACAGTGTGAGTCAGCCCAGTGCAGACTGGATGTTCCCGGCCCTTGTTCCTGTTTAATGCAGTGGCTACTACTGCAGCAGGAACACGGCAAGAAATAGAAACTGTGTCTGTCTCAGCACTGAGTGTGGCTCTGTATCGAGTCCTTCATATTTTACATGAGCAGCCATGTTATCTTATAATGTCATGAGACTAACATTCATGCCCGTTTGTTTTTATAGATGAAATCACCAACAGTTTCCGTCGCTATGGGCACCTGGTGGTAGACTGGCCCCACAAAGCTGAGAGCAAATCCTACTTCCCACCGAAAGGTTTGTTTCTCAGAACATAATCTGTATTTTCCCATCAGACATCAAAGTCTACACCAATAAATATCACCTCGGGGGCATCGCCATTTTAGAGTTTTGTAAAGAATCATATTACCCAGAATTCGTACCTCATGCTGGGCAAGCATGGAGGTGTCTGTTTATCTGAGCTACCCCCTGTAGTCATCTCACAGAAAGACACATACAGTATACAGTATAATGGCTCCATAATTGGCCAGCAAGAGTTTTGATCCGAGAGCTGTTTGCTTGAATAAGTACCTGAGGAGTGTGAAAGGTGCTCTCCTTTTTGCTCAGCCTCTCGGGTGTCATTTTCAGGCAGGTGATCAGAGTAGCACCAACCTCTTCCAAGCCTCTACATCACTCCCTCTGGCCCGGGAGCTGCCGTGTGTCATATTAGGAAAGCTATTAAAGACGCTCTGGAAATAACTGACATTCCATAGGCACATGGTAATATGCTGCATCTGGTGGACCTGTGAAAATCGCTGCCAGATTCTCCCCCACTCTCATTTTTCAACATTCCCCTTTTCGTTTTGTTTTTAGCTTGGGAGGATTATTTTGAATAGGCTTGGCTCTACTAAAATCCAAAGCCATGAGGAAAAATGCAGCATCCTTTTAGGGGAATGAATGAGCTTACAGCAGCTGGAGGACGCCGACATGTAAGGGGAGGAGACATGAGGGACTAGTGATCTGTTTAGAAATCATCTCTCACTCTAATTTAAAACCCTCCCCACTCCAAAACTCCAAGGGAAACTGCGAAAATATCCCATCTATGTCACACTCTCCATATTAACTGGCAAGGGAGCTTGGACAGATGCCTGGTGACAGAGTTCTTAGCACTAATAGCTTCAGGGTTGAGAGCAAGTGCACATCTGTATGTGTGTGTGAGTGAGTCCTACTGTTGTGTGGACTGTGTAACGGCTGATTTACGGATGTGGGATTCACATCAAGAGGTCATCATCCTCTCCTCGTGTTAAACGTCCTTCCAAGCTTGACCGAATGGAAGATAGTTGTCACTTTCCGTTCTGCTTCACATTAAACCGCCAGCGATGTGCGTCTGTACAGTTATGAAAGTGTTTTGGTTTAGAGATGACTCATATTGTGGCTCAGTCCGACTTCAGGGACAGGCTAGGACTCATTTGGTACTTGGGGAGAACTGGCGACTTAGAGAGGAAGTTAATTTAACAGCGGATGTAGTAGTGACGAACCCTCAGAGAATTATCACACGACTCTTGCAGATCCCCTCAGCTCTACAGAGCTTTTTATCTTCTTTTAGCTTGTTGTTTTTGGTTTTATGGCCCGCAACTTTACTGTCTAGATGCACTCTCACGGCTCTCATCAAGCTCGTCTCCAGTCACAGCAGGATTTCAGTGAACAAGCTCCGATGAACCCACTGTACGCTATGTGCCCCGCACCAAACGACAGACAAAATTAGCAACTAGCTGGCGAACACAGTGGAGCATTTAGCAGCTGAAGAGCCAGATATTTCCCTCAGGAGTTTGTGTTGACCAAATCAGAGCTAAAAGGAGAGTGAATATTGTACTTAATCAGGTGGCCAGAAACACGATTGTGTGCTAATGTTGCTTTGTGTCTGCTGGATGTGTCTCCAAACCCAAAAGCATGCAGTGATGACTCTTGTCAGTGGCCACAGGTTTGGAGAACTTTGTCTATAGACTGTTTTAGTAAAGAAATGTGTAGAAAGTCTTGTTCTCAGGTCTCTCTTGGAAAAGAGATCTTAATCTCAATGAGACTCCCTGATTAAATAAAGATGAAATAAAAAATAAATAGGCAACTGTTTGCTATCACGTTCAACATCTAACCTTTATCAGGAGATAATGTCAATGTTGTATTTACAGTTGTTCTGATGCCCCCAAGTTGTCAAAGAAAATCAGTTAGATGCTGCATTAAAATATTAAGAATAATTTCTTATCATCAACAATATGATAGGGGGATAACATGACCCGTATTTGACGCTGCTTTCTTGGCCATCTCACTCTTTTAAAAAAATGTGAGCTCTGGTCACCATGGTGCTGTCGCTCACACCCTCTGCTATCACCCGACACTGTCGTCACTGTTGTTGGCAATAAGCTGGAAATGTTAGGGAGCTATTTCTGTCTGTGATTGGGGATAGGGGGAGGAGGGGGAGGGGGAGGAGGAGGAGGTGACGACGCTGTCTGTACACTGGGGTCTGAGAGCTGGGAGCTATAAACTGCTACAAATGCTAATGCTCACGTCATACTGAAATAACAGTGTGTCAGGCTTGTTGGCTTCAGAAGGTTACAACTGATGTTTGCTTTTGACTGAGCCGGTCATTATCATTATCAGTTTTTTTTATGCTGTCGTGAGGCAAAATGTGCATTCAAAACAGGTATAGGTTTTTTCTCCTTTCCATTTAACAAGGTTCAAATAATGGCAGCAGAGACGTGCTGCAGTGGCAACAGTCGCAGTATTACATTGTACTGCATTGCTCGGGCCCGATTTATGTTTTCACTCTCGTGTTGGGATTATATCCAGTGAGTGACTTATTCAAATTGAGACGATTAGCGACGCTTGATTTGACCGCTCCCCTACTCCATCACTGACTACTCCCCAATTGCGCCAAAGCTTCAGGGCCCGTGTTTCTTTTTAGGACAGGAGATCCTTCTTCTTCTTCTTCTTCTTCCTCCCCATTGTGTAAGCTGCTGTCAGTAGTCAGTCTGTTTACATTTTGTGGCAGAGTTACAGCCCTCTGCAGATTTCTTTTTCTCTTTCTTCTCATGGGATAGATGGTATATATGGAGGGTTGCCTTCATCTATGTTTTCACGGAAAGCTGCCTCCAGACCTTTGGAGCAGGCCGACATGTGTGTTGGCAGCTAGGAAGGCTTTTTTGGGGGGTTTTTTGGCAAGTTTGCTCCCATGTTTCCCTGAAAGCGAGTGGCTGATTTATTTCTCGGTCATTTTGGTCACCAGGGCCAAACAGGTCTGTGGACCCAGTGTGAAATAAATCTGCGGACACATGTTGGTTGCTGAGCACAAAAGATAAGCCTGGATTTTACCATTAAAGCCAGAGAGATGCACATTGTGACTATGCTCACTCAGTATATCTAGTCATCGCGGATTGGATTTCAGCAAAGTCAACACAACTTTCAGTTGATGAGGTAATGGAGAGAATAGGAGAGCAGTGGAAACATGTTTGTGTACTACTTAGTGACTGACCCTAAAGTATCAGTTCCAAAGACACAAGTGTGGTATGTGGTAAAGTATCCGCTAGCACCAGGTACCAATGCAATACTTTCACTCAGCAGTGTATTTTTAGATCATTAATCTAGGTTCATCACTCGAAAATGTTTGAGATATTAGCATTTTCTGACATATTGTATTTGATTTTCATGCTATGATAAACGCTTAAAGGAATAATTTGACATTCTGGGAAAGACGCTTATTCACTTTCTTGCCCGAGAGTTAGCTAGAAGAGTTAGAAGATCGATACCACTCTCATGTCTGTCTGGTAAAGGTGAAGCTACAGCTTTAGGGGTGCTGGTAGACAGATTTTGTTACCTTTGGACAGAGCCAGGCTAGCTGTTTCCCCCTGTTTCCCGTCTTAATGCTAAGCTAAGCTAACTGGCTCCTGGTAGTAGCTTCATATTGGCAAGAAAGCGTATTTCGCAAAATGTCAAACTATTCCATTAATACCTGTCTCCCATTCACTCTAGTAAAGCCTAGCCTCATACTATTTTAGACAGCAGTTTGCTTGTTAAGTGGTTGCAGTTTATTGAGTTAATGTCTTTGTTTTTACTGCAGTTTTACAAATTGTCATCAGGTTGCTGTTGAGGTAACCGTTTCCCTTCCCATGAGTCAAACCGCTGGCCTCCATTGCAGGAAAGACTCCTGCATGAGGTCATTGGCTTGTCTGCGCAACCCACGAGGCACTCTGCCTATCGTTTGTGTGTAAGCAGTGCTCCGTAGGCTGGAAAATGCTGCGGGTGGACGTATTCCCTTCCTCCCTGGACAGTGCTGGGAGCTCAGCAGCAAAGCCTTATAAATCTCAGGCACGAGCCACTGCAGATCTGCGCTTTCCTCCCGTGGCGTAAGCCTCTGCACTGCGCAAGCCTGATGGAAAAAGACAGATCCTCACCACCATTCAGGCTAAATATCAGAGCACTGAAGCGGCATAGAGCCCTATGGAATCTGGTACAGTCAGTTTTAATGGGAGGCATTAAGTGTAAAGCATTGCCATATTTATTCTACAGTGTACACACTGACCGAATTGGGTGTCCGTGTTGTTCAGGCTATTGATCATGAAGACATACTGTGTCCTGATGGGACCTTTATTGCCAGAGAAACTAGAGAATGATAGGTGACATATTAAATCCAAGTAGCTTATAGGACAGATCTTGACAGATAGGTTTTCTTTTATAATACAACACAAGCCAATTATAAGGGGATGCATTACAATTTTGATAGTGTTCCAATTATATTGTCCAAAATTGAACTGCAATGCAGTCTGTTTGCATGAATTAGGGCTGTTAAAAGTGTGCAGGATAATAATAGACAAATGCCACCAGAGAAGCCAACTTTTAGGATTGTAAAAGTTTGTTTTTCTTTTGTTTTGAATGTTTAATTTTGTTCCACTAATAACATTGACAAGTTTGGATGATGTCATAGAAATCAGCGCAGGGCTTTCACAGTACTTTCAGCGTGAAATTGAGTATAGCACACGGAAAAGGCTTTCTAGGCCCCCTGCATCAGTTTTATAACTTTTTACCAGGGTTCATTAAAGTATCAGCTTTGCGTCTGTCTCCACAGTCTTTATATCCCCCATGCTCCTCCTGCTCCCCATGGCCAGTCATTCATGCTGCTTCTCTCCCTACCTTTTCTCACTTTTTTCACTCTCTTTCCATCTGTCTCGCTCCTCTCCCCCTCCTTCTTTTCTCTCTCTCTCTCTCTCTCTCTCTCTCTCTCTCTCTCCTGCCCTGGGTCATGGAACACGTTGTTCCCTCCTTCAGACTGTATGAGCTGCTGGCTAGCTCTACCTTTTCATGCTGGGGTTTTTTTTTTTGTGCAAGACTGCAGTTGTTTTTTCTCTGAGGGGGGATGTCAGTGCTAAACCGCATGATTCCTCCCGATGACAAACCCTCTTTATGTAACCCAGCAACATAGAGACAGGGGTCTTATGTCGGGTGATGACGAGGCACGTGGAGAAAGATGACAATGCACAAAATCCTCTCATGTTGAGTCTGATTGTGGATTTTTTTTTGCGGCTGGTGCAGAGAGGTTGGCTCTGTGTTGACCAGTTACAAAAAGACAGAGATTAGCTGGTCACTTAAAAGCAGCTGATTGCAGTTAGTTTTGCACTGTGAATATTTTTGTTTTGCCCACGATGGTACAGCTTGTTATCAGAGAAAACATTATAGCCCCACGGAGGTTGTTAGCCTGTTACTTGGCTCTACGGGGCTCATAATAACAACCGCTAAAAACTGCTAATTAGTAAGAGCCTCTGTGGTTACTTTGCATAATCCTAGATGCATACAATAACTCAACATTGTGCATGCTAATGCGTTAGCATGGAACTACATCTGGTATTGATCCAAAAGGGACACATGGATAATTATGGTGTCAGTGTTGCCATCACTTAATCATCGTGCTTTTCTTTTCTTACTATCATTGTAGACATTATTATAATACTCTTTTTTTCTGTTATATGCATATTAATTTACCTCGGGGGCCTTCATGAAGTACTTAACAGCCTATTAGTGAGGTAATTATGGTGATCAATTTTGTATTATATAAACAGGGTTTTTTTCTTATTCTAATTTTCAAGGACTAGCCTAAGGTCATCAGTATCGTGTCATCATCAGTGGTCAGCAGCAAAATGATGTATGTTGGCAGGATTAACACTTTATAAAATCATTACTCATTGCAGGCACAAGCAGAGCACATCCTTGGTTCAAAGTCCGTTTCTGCCATTTTCTCTTTTCTCTGCAACCAGAATCCCATGAACTATTAACGGTTCTCGGTGTATTAATTGTAAGACTGCAACTAACAATGATGTTTAGTGTCCATTAATATGCCGTTTATTTTCTTGATTCACAGATTAATCTTATTTTTTAATATACTCAGATACTGTCATATATGACAAAGAAAAGCAACAAATCCTCACATTTGAGAAGCTGGAACCAGCAAATGTTTGGCATTTTTGCTTGAAAAATGACCGAAACAATGAAATTATCAAAGTAGTTGCTGATTTTTTTTCTGTCTATCCACTAAAGGCTTTAGCTCTACTTCAATTAAGTTTTGTGTTTGGTGGATGCTATAAAAATGCTGTTTCGGATCCTATTTCAGATTTCTCCACTAACCTGTGCACATAAGTAGTTTTCTTACACTTTAAAGTCATCAGATTGTAACACCGAAGCCTCTTCGGCCACATGGTAATCTACACTACTGTCTGCTGATATAGACGCGAACATCAGAAAGACGCCATCACAACTCTAGGCAGGACACGGTCACGTCATTGTGACAGGGGATGCGTCACATGCATCAGGACACGCGTCACGAACGTACAGCCACGCACAGACAAAAGCAGCTCTCAGAGCAGCAGCACTTTCAGCCCTCATGAGGACACATACGCCTGCTTACGCACCTGCTTTTTTTTCCATTCCACCTTTGATGCTCACTGCCTTTTCTTTCTTGTCTTGCTTTTAATCCCCCCCACACACACATGCACACACAAGCTCACACCCTTCCTCCCTGCCCTACACTCAGGCTCAGACCAATCCACATACCACAGTTGACTAGGTCTGCCGAGTCAGGCTTTATTTCTCCTCTCCCCTCATCCCATCTGCAGCAGCACCACTCAGGAATGTTAAAAGTGAAACATGACAGTTGTACATTCCTCTTCCTCGCCATTTTCACTCATGCATTTGTCGGCATAAGTGCATGTGTACGTGTCTGAGTTTGTGTGTGTGTGTGTGTGCGTGCGAGGGCGATACTGAGAGGCCGTTTGTGAAAGCAGGCTTCTCAAGAGAGACCAAAACACATGGCTTTCGTAGAAGTCTCGAGAGACACGAAAAGAAGTGATTGGAAGTTGGAGATGGTGTGCACTCTCGTAGAAAGTAGTCCGTGTGTGTGTGTGTGTGTGTGTGCGTGTGTGTGTGTGTGTGCGCGAGATCGTGTGCACTTGTGCATATCTGCCCGTCCCACTTGCTCCACTCAGACAGCAGCTCATATTCCCCTGACTCATGGGTGCCACAGGTGGTGCTGGGCTTCTGCTAACATTACCAGAGCAAAAAACACATTTACAGCATTTACAGCACATTCAGAGATGACTGTGTGCACAACATCTGCTGCTTTCTTACAGTGTTGCAAACATATTCACCCTTGTCTCTTTAGGCCGAGTATTGTGTGTTTATTATTTGGCTGTGAAAAAGTGGCTTTGGGCTCTCGCCGCTTGTTTTTTTTGTCCTTTCTCAGTATAAATCAGATCCCTATTGCTCGCCGACCTCTGTAGCATCGTGTGATATACTGAGTTGGCTTTCTGTCCCTCCCAAAAGGGCTTAATAGCTCTGACCTTGAATAGGGGCTGTGCTCTCAATGCTAAATAATTCAGTAATACAGAGTGACTGTCTGAATTGCTCTTTCTTTCTGCCTCGCAGAGACATCACCAAACTCTCTCTACCTGAACCAATTCTCAGGGAAGATCCGCAGTGTGTTAGGCTGATCAATTTTGCATGGTTTCCTTTACGAGTGGAGCACTCTTAGCCATTTAATCTGAAGCAGCGCAGGCAGCAAGGTGCCGGGTGTAGAGCGTCTTATGGAGGCAGGCGAGGCAAATGAGGACAGAAGAACAGGCCACAAGGTCATATGCCTGTGTGGAGACGAAGTTGTCTCAAACTATGAATAATTACAAGGGAAAAAGTATGGGGCTTAGTCATAGGACTGTGACTTGTACAATGTAGACACTGTAGAAAATTCTCAAATGTCTATGATTTCTGAGTTTAAAGCATGGTCACAAGAGTATGACAATTAAATGCAACAGACGTAGTTTTTGTCTGGAGAATATCTGTTTTTCCCCCCCTAAAATCCCCCGTCTTTGCTCGTCTTTCCAGGCTATGCCTTCCTGCTCTTCCAGGAAGAGACTTCTGTTCAGGCCTTGATCGACGCCTGCATCGAGGAGGACGGCAAGCTCTACTTGTGTGTATCCAGTCCCACCATCAAAGACAAACCGGTAAGCGGCAGACATTCGTGGAGTAAAATAACATTTCAGTAGATTTATATCTTCACTCCACCTTATTCCCCCATCTGTCCTAAAATACAGGTCTTTTGTAGGACACAACATTTTTGCTTCAGTTAATTAGAATCCAATCAAGTAAACTGTGCACCAAAAATAGGAAGGAACATCACCAAAGTCATTTGGATTCATCCTCTGGGGACCATGAATTTCTGTACAAAATTTCAGGGCAATCCATCAAATAGTTGTTGTTGATTTTTCAGTCTGGACCAAAGTGGTGGACTAACCGACAGACCGACACTGTCAGCCAGAGAGCCACGCTGCTAGCATGGCTAAAACATTTACTAGTATTCCACACATTGCCTTCTAAATTACCACATTTTTTCCTTATGCAGGTCCAGATCCGTCCCTGGAACCTGAGCGACAGTGACTTTGTCATGGACGGCTCCCAGCCTCTGGACCCCCGCAAGACCATCTTTGTTGGGGGGGTGCCGCGGCCCCTGCGTGCAGGTAACTAATATCAATGGAATATCTTTGGTACGATCCCCCAAAAGCCTCTAAATTGGCTTCATAACGTTGGCTGGCATGGAGCGCAGGGGCTGGAGGCTGTAACGAAAGTTCTCCCTGTGAGAAAGCAATCCTCTACTTGGGTTTCCAGGAAGCGGGCCAACTGGTGGTCATGTTAAGAATTCATGGTGTAATGGAAGGCAGAGTCCTTCTGTTCTTGGGATAAACATCGCTGGCTTGTCTGCAATGTGACCCCTACTAATTATACCAGGAGTTTGAGACTGCAGCTCTGACGAAGAGTGGAGTAGGGTAGATTTTTACATCAGTTATTAACAGCGTCAATCACAAAAGTCCAAGTTAAACCTTATACTTAGTTTTATAAGAAAGTCTGTGGGCTTTCAATTTGAGGACAGAAGAAATGCCAAAATGTTCTTTAACTCACAAAAACTCCTAAGAGGACTGGCTGCAACACTAATCATCTCTCTCCCTCTCATCTTTCCTTCACCCCTTCTCTCCAGTGGAGCTGGCTATGATCATGGACCGGCTGTACGGAGGTGTTTGCTACGCTGGCATCGACACCGACCCAGAGCTCAAATACCCGAAGGGAGCCGGCCGCGTGGCCTTCTCCAATCAGCAGAGTTACATTGCTGCCATCAGCGCTCGCTTCGTTCAGCTGCAGCACAATGACATCGACAAAAGGGTGAGGGAGTTCATGCGCTTCATTCACAATACCCTTCCTCTGAGAGATATCAGCGCTTCCACCACAGCTGAGGTTTTCACAGTCATTCCTACGGCATGCTGCAGAGCTGAACTCTGCTTGAGCCCTCGGCTCGCCCATGTATCACAGCTTTTTATTATAGCTGGGTTTTCAGCCAACTGCTCAGCGCAGCCTGCAATAACGGAAGGCCAGGCCCGCCTCTGCAATCCCTATAGCCTTCGGCCGCCCGAGTCCCGACAGATGTTTCAAGTTGCAGGCACACAGGGTTGGTTTAATTATAGTAGTTCCCTATACATGTATATTCACTCGGGCTGTGCTGCAGACTGGTTATTTTAGGCACGTCGGCCAATTGCAGCGGGACAGATCGTGACCGAGAGAGACTGGTTGTCAGCCAGGAAGCAGAGCCTCTGTAGGGCGGGGCAGTCCACCCCACCTCAACTAGCACCATCAATCTTCAGTGGGGGTGTAAGGTGTCCTTATTATGACTGGAACCGGGTGGAATGCAAATAATGTTCAAAACAAGTTAAAGAAAATAACATTTACGAAAGAAACAAAGGGTGTGAATAAAGACATTGAGCATCCACAGTCTCATTAACTGTAAATGGCTCTTGATGATAGGACATGGAGGATCAGGTCAGCTTCATGTCCACTGAGTTGATATTGGTATTTAATAGCTTGGCAGCATTGCCATTTCTGCCTGACTGTCTTCTCATTTGTCTTGTGGATTTTGCACTGCAGTTGTTGCCGAGTTTAGCTAAAAGGGATGGCCTCCTACAGTAGAAGGATTTGATAACCTTTCATTTTGTGGCCACGCTGTAACGAGGTTAGCACCCACCCCTGCCTACTCATGCGCTGAGGCGTCACCATGGCGACTGAGCTCTCATTTCTTGTCTCCCAGCTTAGTGGTCAAACTCATTTCACTGCTGGGCGCGAGAATACCTGCCTCAGTCTAGCTTGGTTTTATTTTAGAAAATTGCACAGAGGTTGCCTTGCATGAGCTAAAGGAGCTAACACACCTGGATCACCATAGCTGTTTAACACATTTATTTGATACTATTTGTGTTGGTTTTACAGTGTATTACTTTGGCATAAAGAAGAAGAAGATACCAGTTAAATAATCCGCCTTTTTTCAAATGTAATTTTCTTATAACAGTGAGAATACCTGTGTTATAGGAATTATCCACGATCATTTCACTTGTTTTGTGGAAAAAAAAGATTATTTCAAGAGTTAATATGAGGCTTATACTTAACCGCCATCATAGTCCCAACTCTTAACACTTGCTACTGTAACTACACTAGTCTTGCATACAGGCCAACATTTCCCCAAGCAGCTGAGAGAGCTGACTACTGGCTGGGAAAGCGGAGATGACCAACTGTGCTGCAAGTGAACACGTGTTTTGATCCGTGTCTGTGGATGAGAATAAACTCCAACGCCACGTCTCGTTCTCCTTCTTCCCAGGTGGAGGTGAAGCCGTACGTCCTGGACGACCAGATGTGTGATGAGTGCCAGGGGGCACGCTGTGGGGGGAAGTTCGCCCCCTTCTTCTGTGCCAACGTCACCTGCCTGCAGTACTACTGCGAGTACTGCTGGGCCAGCATCCACTCGCGAGCCGGCCGAGAGTTTCACAAGCCACTGGTGAAGGAGGGGGGCGACCGCCCTCGACACGTGTCCTTCCGCTGGAGCTGAGGGAGGGGGGGGTTACGAGTCAGCCCTGCCCCGGTGAGCCCACACCCGACCCCTAAAAAAAAACCTCCTGCACCCCTCCTACCCTACAGGCCGGGACGGCGCTGCAACCACCCCCCACAGCCCCACCTACTCCACCCTGCACCCTACAAACACCTCATGAAAAAAGCAAAAAGGATACCGTCAAATACATGGGACTTTGTTCATGCCACATGGCTCTGAACTCATTGTCTAGTGTTCCCCTCTGATGAAGCATTGCGGGGAAATGAAATGCGAAAGTCTATCAGCTTGGAATTTGCACTTTGGCACAAAATCTCACTAAACACACACACACACAGGATGGTATGTTAGACACCTGGCTACTTTCAGTTCCCCGTTCTGTTGACTGGGTGGTGTTGTACGTCCTGTTGGTCCCCCCCTTACTAAGACAGAGGTGGGACCATACAAATATTTAAAAAGTATATATTTTTTGTTTTGTACCTATCTATACATATATAGATAATTTAAATTTTATGTAAAAGGAGCATGCACTTATTTTCAAAAGCTGTAGTTATATTGCCCCTAGTAAAAAAGAAAAAAAAATCCTTACCAAAGGCAAATGAAATTAATGCATACAGAAAAGCTAAATAGGTGGCATAAGATGTAGCAAGATTTAACAACTATCCAGTAGTGTGGGCTCCTATCGCCCAGAGTAAAAGTAACACGCTCTCAATTTTGACTCTGAAAATAATAATACCTCATGCGCAATCAGATTAGTTTGCTTTTCGATTTCTAGGTCTTTATTTTTATAATAACATTATTTTTTAGTGTTATGTAAATGTAATGCTGCAATAGCTTTGCTGCTAAATCCATGGTATAAACAGATACCATAAGTATTTTATTCAGGCTAGGTTGTAAAATAATAAATACCAGATCTAGAGAAGCACTTGGTGTTGTAGGATGACCAGCTATCACAGGGGGAGGGGGCGCCCCTAGGCAACTATGGCTGCCTTCTGTGGGGGTCGGGGTGGGTCGCCCCTAACTGCATGTTTATTTCAATCAGGTTGCTGCATGCAATAGACTTTTCAGTATCATGTCTACTATTCGATTCTGCCCATGTTTGCACAAACACACTATAGACGTACGTTCTACCCGCACGGAACTGGACAGAAACGGGGAAGACTGGTCAGAGGAGTCGTGGCGTCTCCACAGGGCGGCCAGAGCAGATGGTTCCTGCGCAAACAGGCGGCGAACACATCCAGGTGACAGGGGGGAAAAACAACTTTAATAATCACAAGTCAAATTAAATGTAGGATTACCATTTAAAACTGTCTATGATAGGTGAAGTACTTTTTTGCAGTGATTGTTGATATAATTGTGCAATTTTTTATACCGTCTGTAGTTCGGTCTGAGTATGCCTAGAACTGTGATTCGCTTTAACTGTCGTTAATGTCCGACATAGAAGTCCTGTGAAACTTCATAACTAGTGTATGCACACGTATATATGTTCTCTTGTACACACACTTGCACCAGTATACACCGAAGCCTCTCGACACACACACACACACACACACACACGGACGGCTGTCTTTGTTACGCACACAAACAAACAGGCCTACAAACACAGAGTCTGATCTGAAGAGAGGACGCAACAATGTGAGCTTAAACTGAGAACTGAGGTTTATTTTTTATTTGTTGCACCGTTGACAAAAGCGCACGTTTACGTCCCAGAATGCAACCAAAGAGCTCGCGTGTTCGACTTTTAACAGACCACCTGACACGCACAGCGAACAGCCACCCGCAGAGGAGCTGAAGGTGCAGTCGATTAGACGAGGAAAGAGGGCAGATGGGAAGAAGAATTGTGGGGGAGGGGGGGGATAAAATGAAATATTGAAGCTACTGGAGACTTGAGGTTGATAAACTGAGCTCTGCACATGCTCTCACTACATGGCTGGGGTGGGGTGGGGTGGGAATGTGGGAATAACATTGCCAGAAGATGCAGATGTGCGAGCTGGGGTTACCGTATTTATCCAGATGTTTTTTTTTTTCCTGCAAAGCTTGAAGTAATGGACCTGCTAAAAAAAGAAAAAAAGAAAAAAAAGGTGGACATATATATAAGTTTTTATCAAAAGGTTATAGTGCACAGTTCAAACAGGATTGGGTGGGTGGGGAAGGGGGTGGGGGCTTGGTAGTTATGAATGCAATGCATAGAAACTTAAGTACTGGCTGCTGAAGACAGGGCGGCTCTGGTTTTGGGGGCAGGGGTCGGGGGCCAAGTTACACTGGTTTTAGCAGTTTTGTGGACAATCCGAACGGGATCCTACATCATTGCTGACACACAAGTTAATGTGTGTCGTCCCCCCNCCCCCCCCCCCCCCCACTATTTTTAAATTTTATTTTTTTTTGGTCCGTGAGTTGTGATTGTCCCGTGCTGGCGCCCCGCAGTCCCTCTCCTCTCTCTCCTTTTAGTCGCAAACTGTTTTTTCTTTTTTTTTTTTTTTTTTGCTTTAGGATAGATGTTTTTGTTGTCCAAGAAAAAAACCGAATTGAAACGAAACAGAAGATACTTTTTTACTGATAGAAAAAAAAAGACTTTAAAAAATAAGAGGCTAACCATGAGTAATAATAATAAGTATCCCTATGAAAGTGAATTCTGGGTGTTTTTGTGACATTTCTTTCCCCACCCAGACAGGTTTTCTATGTTTGTTCCTTCTCTATGATAGATATTTGTTATGCACTACTCTTTGTATCTGAACAGTTTTCGACGGTCAGCAGTTCTTTTTGTTAAAAGACAACAAAAAAAAGACGATAAAGCGTGCTTTCTGACTGACAAGATCTTTTGCAATACCTCAATTTTGAAATATATTAGGAGAGAAACTGATATTTTCTAAGTAAGTTTATTCAGATGAAAAAAGTATATATTAATTTAATTCTTCAAGAGAAATGATTTAACAGATGGTTGATTTTTTTATTTTTATCATGCTTATTTGCTTTTATTTTAAGAATTTATTTTTTGAAAAAGACAACAACTGAAGGAGCTAGAGCTTTATAACTAATATAATGATGTAGTTAGCGAGAGTACAGTCTACTTTATTACAGTGGAAGTTAGGGTGAGTGTCCCACTGGTCAAATTGGTCGAAACATCAGAGAAGAGCTCTTTAGGAAAAACAAAAAACAAATCAGGTTCTCAGAGAGAAAACTGAACATATTTCCCACGTTTTTGTATATTTATAATCAATCATTTACTATGCTGACCAGAGTTGTGAAAGAGATCTTCTGTTCATTATTTTTTTAAGAGAAGTTTTTTATGTTTCCTAAAAGTATGTGCTCCCTTTTGTTTTGTAAAAAAGCAACGTGACCCTGATTTGTTAGCCTGACACCGTCAGGAGAAAAATAAAAGGAGACTTGTGAGAGTGCGAACAGGTGGAGGTAGAGAGACAAGAATGTTCTTTTTAACACAAAACAGACACAAGTGTTTTCACCTGTAACTTGACCGGAAGCCCCCAAGGTGCATCAATTGACTGGTGGCCTTCTATTCACGCAAGACTTGAATTAGTCCCATTTTTTAAGGCTAAGAACCTTGATTCTTTGTTGTAATGTGCAATACTGTTTGTACTGTTTGTAGAAAAGAAGAAAACAAGAAAAAGAGGCATAAATCTTTATTGCAGAATTATTTTCATTGCAAGCATTGTGATTCACTAAAATCATTTTCTACTGTGTATTTACCTACTCTACCTGCTAGTACCTTCCAGTAGTAATGTAGCCTTTGTACTGAGAAATTTTCATTATTTTTAGAAAGTTTTGCTAAAAAAGAAAAGAATTTAAACATATTTACATATTTTCATTTTTATTTCGTATTTTTCTTTACAGACTTATTTCTCAACCATTAATAGTTATTTCTGGAGGAGACTGTCATATCTGGTCAATGTCATTAATTTTATTTTGTATTTTTACTTGGAATAAATTAATTTTATGATGCTAATTCTTTAAAAGTTTTTTTTTTTTTTTTTTTTCATTCACTTTTTTTCATTTTTTGAAGCTGAAAAAAAACAACAACTTTGTAATATTGTTACTAAAGTGTCTCGATTCTTGAAATGCTAAGCTTTGTGATGTGATGTTGCTTACATTAGTGTGAAAATGATCTTCGGAGAAAAAAAAAACCTCTTCAAAACAACAGATTGGTGGTTGGTGATGTTTAAGTGATTCGCAATGTAAACAAATGAATGGGCAATAAAATAAAAATGGCAGAATGGAGCATACATGCAGTATGTTGTGATGTAATTGTGGAAGATGGACAACACCACTGACCATTTACATTGCTTCTGCTACTCCAATACTATTACTACTACTATTACCACTAACTCTACAGTAACTCCTCCTCGCTTTGTGCAGTGGGGAGCAACATTTCCTCACACATGAAATATTCAACAGCTCCTCCTAAAGAATCAGCCATGTCACATGTCCTCCTCTTTGTCGTAGGTTCGGCCCCTGCAGAGTGCACCAGTGTGATTGTATTTAAGTATGAATGTAAATGTAGAGATGCACTGTATAATAATATACGAAGTTTGGAGAGAGAGCATGTATCGCTGTATAATCTTAATTATTCATAGGAGGTAATGGTCTAAACTGTTTTTTTTTTTTTCTTTCCCAACATTTGGTTTGGTTTTTTTTGGCAAAATCCTACATTTCCCCTTCTGATCTTCTGCCTTAAAAGAAGACATTTTTGGAAATACACTTTTTCGCCTTCTTGCCAAGAGTTATATGAGAAGATTGACACTACTGTCATGTCTGTCATGTGAAAACTACACCCAGGAGAGGAGTTAGCGTAGCCTAGCATTAGCACCCAGCTAAGAATTAGTCTGGCAGATAAAACTAAAACTACAGCTCATAGTTTTACACTTCGGTTTGTGTACAGATTAAAGAAACAAGATATAACATGTTTACATCAATTAGTGGGCTTGAGAGGTGCTGGTAGGCAGATTTTTGGATGCTGCTAGGCTAGGTCACATGTTAGAATATGAAGCTACATCCAGCTGCCAGCTAGCTTAGCATAAAGACTGGAAACATGGGGAAACAGCTAGCCTGTCTCTGTCCAAAGGTAACAAAACCCACCTATCATTATTAACATGTATCTCATTGGTTTCATTTGTACAAAAACCGAAATGGGGGGAGTGGGGGGGTGGGGGTTATGTGCCACACTATTTCTTGGCTGGGAGCAGTGACTTTCTGATGTTTTGTCCAAGAACATAAAACCCCTGTAACACAGCCATGTGTCATTTTACACATCGTTTTTCTTTTGTATGAATTTACCAACCAAGATATAATGTGTTAATTAGTGAGCTTTAGAGGTGCTGGGAGGCGGATGTTGTTACCTTTGGACAGAGCCATGCTAGCCGTTTCCAGTCTTTATGCTAAGCTTAACTAAGTAGCTTCATTGTTACCATACAGACACGAGAGTAGCGTTGAGATTCTCATCTAACTCTCAATAAGGCAGCGAACAAGCATATTTCCCAAAATGCTCGTGTGAGAATGTTATTTCTGGCTGGCCTTTTCTACCAGTTTATACAGCTGATGCTAATACCACCACCCCCCCCATGTCTTTTAAATAGTCCCACACTTTTCTCTCTCCCAGTGCTCAGTATTATTCACCACATCACCAAGTATTTATCTATCTCCTGGCCTTTTTTTTTCTTTTTCAGTTTCTCTTTCAATTAAAACAATTTATACCTGAACTGTAACACAAACGTGTGTATGTGCAAATGAAAAAGATCATGAATTGGATGATGGCAACCATTTTATATATTCCTCTCTATAGATATACCTATGTATTTCATGTAACTCGACTTGGATAGTATAATGTATATTCACTTCTGCTTCATGGGCGTTCTCTGGGTAGGTAAACACTGTAGGTCTCGTCATGTTGTGATCTCAAAATAGATGAAAAAAATAAAGATTGGTAGTGTGCTTTTATTCCACAGTCATCCCACTACTTTTGAAATGTACATTTGTTTTTCCCGTAAGGCATCTGTGCTTATTTTCTAGGTTTTTATTTCCTGACTTGAACACTGGTTCTATCTTGGCGAGGCTTTTTGAGATTGTTGACTTGGTCTGAACTTTTTGCAGTATACCTGATTTGAAAACATGAAGCTCAATGCTGCTAATGCTTACTACTGCTTCAGAGTTTGTAGTTCCCACCTTAATTTTTCCTTTTTCTGTACTAATAAGCAAATCTTATTAAACGTAGTTGTATGACGCTGTGAAACCTTGTGGTCTTTGGCAGTGCATCCTCTCCCTCTGTCATCTATCTCTGTCCCCTGTAGTGCACCAGACCTTAGAAAAGAGCTGACCAGTACTAACTTGCATTACGTCCTCGGCAACTTACCGTCTTTATATTCACACATCTGTCCTTTCAGTGTAATGGAGTCATTCTTCAGATTCAGACGGTGAGATCCATAATGAACAGCTGTACTTAAAGTCCATTTATTAGCCGTTGTGGAGCTTTCCATCGGATCACACGCTCTTCCTCAGCTGATGCAGTTTGCCCAGTAGTCATGGAAATGTAGATGCCTAATCGTGAAGTTAAAGTACGACAATGAAATATTTTACTTTGAAAACCCATCCATCCGCATTTATGTGGTTTAATTCCCGTTTGAAATTTACAGGTTATTTTAAGTGGTGCAACTTTTTTTTTTTTTTTTAAGTTCACAAATTCAGATTGAGTCAAGCATGCAAAATAAAATAAAAATTATAGTTGCTCAAATTCAATGAGTCAAAATCTGACCTAAAAATTCAAGTAAAAAGAAAATCAAGTTAAAATTCAGACACCAAAATTCAAGATGAAAAATTCAGACTTGCACAACTGGACTACAGACTTTCATCCAAGAAAGACCGGCTCAGATAAGTGACAGATGAGCAAACCTGCATTCTTAACTTTTCTATCTGAAATTGTGAACCCAAAAGGACAGTTTTGGTATCAAAATTTCAACATTATTCAGTAGTGATTACACAATGAGGTATTCAGTTGCTTATAAAAATTATAAATTATTTTTGCCCATCTTTACTTCCATAAACTTTCCACTTTTCTGAGCACATTAAGGACTTCTTGCATTGGTTTAAAAGTTGAGATTGAAACTTAATTCTTGACTTTGGAAACAGAAGTAGACAAAAGTCTAACCACACAGTCCATTTACCAGCTTTAACAGGTCAAGAATGAACTCTCAACTTTAAGGCCAACATATACAATAACTCCTTTAAGTGTTGAGGAATGAAAAGTAAATGATCCTTAAAATATGTATTGTGTCAAAAGACGACTAACGTGACCATATTTTAGGTTCCTTCACATCTTATCAGTATTATTATTCTTGGATGTACAACACCACCACCATCTACTGGCCATCACCGTTCACATGCAAAGAAAAAAGATGGATGGTAGTTCAAGGTCTGTAGAATTTATTACAATTCCACAATCATAAACAAAAAGCAGCAATTACAGAAATATGTACAAGTGTATTTTTTTTTTTTTTAAAATACTTGTGGCAAGTTTCAGGTACCAGTTTCAGTTTGGCCCCATGTTCAGTCTGTAATGCTGCTTCAAGTGCAGTGCTTTCCCAGCTCATACTTTTACACCACATTTTGAGGAGCTGGACACAACGCAGATTCATTATTTTCTCCACCAACGCCTCTTGTTGGCCACAGGTCATGTGAACAGACTCTCCTGGGGTGAGTGAAAACTAGCGCCATCTGGAGAACTGGAGTGGTCTTGTCACAGCACAAACCGCTCCTGAGCTCAGCAGCCACCAGTGTGCTATAAAAAGCCCTGACGACATCCTGTGGTTTGTCCAGCAAGCTCGTCACCCTCGCCCGTTTCCCTTTGTTGTACAAAAACATGTTTGTATATCCATCAGTCAGTGAGGTGTGGCTGGGTATCGCAGTGCTTTAAAGACCTTGTGCAATGGGGTAATGGTGTCTGCAAAGCAGTTAACACTGTATACTCTGGCAATGCAATGTGGGAGGAGGGTGGTGGCCTAGAAAAGTAGCACCTGGTGCTGAAACTATAAAAGGACAACTAGAATTATGATACGCTGTATGCTCGAGAATACAGCAACATCACTGTACACAGAGGTGATGCTGCCGTTAACTAATGTAGATGATGTAAACGAACACTGGAGAGGTTTGTTGCAGATGGTACATCATCATTACAAACCGTTGTTGCCGTATACCTATCAATTTTAAGAACTACAATATAGATTCAGTTCTTATTTTGGCTGTGTTTTAGTTATTGCTTTGGGACATGTACCATAACTTATAATTATCTTGTGTAAGATGTGGGGGTGGGCCTGGGAGAGGGTTCTCCTCGGGCTCTGACCAGGTCCTGCTCGGGCCAGCAGACGGAGGCTGCGTGGGGTCATGCAGCTACTGCAGAGAGTGCATGAAGGTGTCCAGGTTGTACTCCGTGTCGTACTGCTGCTGGTCCCACAACTCTCCCAGGCCGTCCAGCACAGACTTCATGGAGGCCTTCCCTGAGGTTGACGCCGACTGCTCACCCTTCTCACCCTGAAAAACACATTTATACACAAAGACGGTTCAGCCAAACATGATGCATGGTCCACAGGTGTGTCTGTCTGGAGTACAGCGGAATGCCAACGGGCTTTCGTCAGATGTTTTGTTCGAAGCAGATTGAAGTGCAGAAATGACAAACATTGTTTGATAAAACTAATACAAACACTGCCTAAGTTTGTGCTCCTGATGCTTCTCATTTAACCAATTTAGTTACTAGATTGCATACAGAATAGCCTCACTCATTAAACGTGACCTTAGCGACTCTGCTCTATTGCTCTTAACTTAAATGTTAGATTTCTTAGAAGGTGTTACAATAAGCTGCAGGAAATTCTGGCCTCATTTACACATGCTATTTACTGTATCCGGATAAGGATAGCTCATCCTTGGGCCTTTGCATTTACACCAGGCATTAATGTGTGTTATTCCTTTTCCAGAAAGGATATTCAGATACATTTTCCACATGTTAATACCAGGTGTAAATGGGGTCCCTGACTACCGTCTGTCTATACCATTCAATAAAATGCCAGTGACAGGCCTGTGGTTTGCCACACAGCATCACCAAGTTTAGATGAAGCTGAACAAATCAGGTTTCTGCACAATACTGACAATAACCAGGATACTTAGTAGCATGTATACGCACTCAATGTCAATGCCATATTAATGTTTTTTGTCTTTAAGTTTGATTGTTGGGTTTCTCAGCAATTTTATTTTCATAATTCCTGTATGATTTTATTCCGTGAATAAAGTCGCAACCCGTCTCCGTCCAGTGCCTTTAGCACTGCAAAGAAAACCTATTTAACATTTTATAGTGTTGCCAGCAAAGACAATCCACAATGTAAAAGTCTACATGACTGACATGATGACAAACATCTTAATTTAGCTCACTGCCCTTTTAAAAACATTGTTCAGATGTCCCTGAAGGAGATCTGTGGCCCCCACTGACATGTTTCTCCTCCTCAGCCTGGTCTCTGTGTCTCCATGACTGAAACACTTGGAGGTCTCACCTTGTCTAGAGTGAAGAGGTTGAGGAGCTGGTCTGTGCCCATGCTCTGCAGGCTGGTGTTCTCTTGGCTGATGACGGTGTTGGCGATGCTCATCTTGAATTTCTGCAGACCCATGATCTTCTCCTCCAGCGTGCCTCGTGTGATCAGCCTGTACACGTTCACGACCCGTTTCTGCCCGATCCAAACACAATAATAAAAGTTAACACGATGTATCATTTTTAATTTCACTTGGTTCTTTTTGCATTACTGGTTTCAGCCTTGAGCAGCAGTGTCACACAATCCAAGGCTGTTCAAAGACCATATTTAATAATGCATCAAGGAAACACTGAAGAACATGTCACATCCTACTGTAGGATGCCAGAGAAGCTGAAAGTTATCAAAGCCTGGGACATGGTCCATACTGTTTACAAGGGCACATGTCCATTGCTGTATGCTAAGAGTATCTAACAACAATACCTGTCCTATCCTATGGGCACGATCCATGGCCTGCAGGTCTCTCATGGGGTTCCAGTCATGTTCCACAAACACCACGGTATCTGCACCCGTCAGGTTCAGACCCAGACCCCCAACATGGGTGGTCAGCAGCAGCACGTCAATGGATGGGTCATTGTTGAACCTGAGATTCAGAAAGAAGACAGCCAGGGACACTCAGTTAAAAAGGCAGCACTAGGCAGAGTCCTGAACCAAACGTCTAATTTGTTGATAAAAAGCGACTGTATGAATCAACCCACTGACCTGGAAACGATGGAGTGGCGCAGGCCAGCCTGCACGCTGCCGTCCAGCCTCAGGTAGGTGACAGAGGGCAGTTTAGGCTTCAGCAGGTCATGCTCCACAATATCCAGCATACTCTTTAGCTGACAGAAAATGAGCACACGGTGCTGGGCCACCACCGCTTCAGTGCCCCCCTCTGATCCTCCACCACCACCAAGACCACAGTCCAACAGCAACTGGAGGACCGAGAACACAGTATGAGACAGTGGAGAGGTTGACAGTACAGTTTAGTTCTGCAAAAGCATGAAACGCACACTTGCTCTACCAACTCTTCACCGCCACGCTAATGGAAGCATATTACTTTTATGGAAAAGGTATCCACATCCAAAATCCACATTATTATGGATTATGTGAAGCACACCAGCAGAAATGATGTGGTGCAGTTGATCTAAAAGCGGTCTTCCCAGCACATTACCTGTTTGAGAGCAGAGAGTTTGGGTGCATGCTGAATGTCCCGCAGGTTGGAGCTCTGACCTGCCAGCTGCTCTGTGATGCGTTTGTACTCTGGATGCTGTGTGGTCAAGACCAAGCTCGGGTGGTTACACAGCTTTCGCAGGTACTGCAGTGCCTGGAAGAATGTAGAAGTGAAGGTAAATATTATGGTATGGTCATAATGAGATGCATCTGCAAGAAATGACGGCATACAGTAAAAGTATTAACAATGATTCAGGGTTCGTACAGCTTTTTCAGAGTAAAACTCAAGCACTTTCAAGGTAACTAAACCAAAAATGCCCAGGCTCTTGAAGTCTTTATCATCACATCTAAATAGTTACTATAAATGCCAGGAGACAACAAACAAATATGACGACGAGATCATTTCATTTCAAATATTACATTTTTGGTTTAAATGAGTGAGATTGTGTAGACGATGAAACACCAGATTCTGTTGAAAATCAAGCATTTTTCAAGGAGTACATTCAAATTCAAGTATTTTTTCAAACCTTCAAAACAACTGTTAAAATTAAGTATTTTCCAAACTTTCAAGACGTTGTACGAACCCTGATTAATGCTTTGATTCAAAACCACTACACAAAATCCAAATGAACACACATGATGTGATACACAGTGATTGAGAGGTGGTGGTAATGCACCAAGATAGGGAGAAATGTGTGAGAAACAGAGGCAGGGAGGAAGAAGACTACCATCACATCAACATGGATGTAAACCACGCTGGTTTCAAAAGGAAGATTGTCTTTAGAAATGGTTTGAGGAAGAAAATGAATTCAACACATTTTTAAGACCTCAAGGACACACACACACACACACACCGTTTTATAGAATGTAAACAAAAACCCCATAGGGCACTTTAACTACTGTTGCAGAGCAGATTTACATTTGATGCCAGCAAGAGATGTGGATCTAGTGTACCTGGAAGACGTGGCCTGTGGCCTTGAGTTTAGGCTTTTCCTCCTCTTCGGTAGAGGCCACAGAGATGCTGTCCTCCACACTGGCCTTGGCTCTAGACTTTGCAAAGTCTTCATATAACTGAACCTGGAGGTAGTGAGAAAGCATACCAGGGTGTTACAGTAAGGCTGAGCCATTACAATGATGTAAGCATACATCCCATTTACAATGCATTAAACTTCTATAGAAGGCCTTCAGCTGGCCTATAATGTGCTTAGCTACTTTTAGTCAACAGAAGAAAACAGTAGAACAAGTTTATTATCCCAGATCACTATAATAATGCAATGGCCACGAGTACCTGTAGAGGACTCAGGTTGCAGTAATAGTCCTGAATGATTTTAGGAGGAAGGTCCTGGAGGACATCCTCCTTCATCCTCCTCAGAAGGAAGGGCAGCACCTGTCGATGTAGGGCCTCCATCGCCAGGACACCTAAAGGGAGAAACCGATAGTAACCACAGTTAATGTCCTATTCTTAATAAGCATCTTAATGAAAACGGGGTGTTAGGAAAGGTAATATTCAGTTACAAATGGAAAAAAAAAAAAAAAAAAAAAAAAAGAAGACATACCTGCTTCCTGTTCCCGTGAGGAACTTTTGGCATCACGGCTGGCCAGGATTGGTTTACCGTAGCGAGCCGCAAACTGGCGTTCTGTTCCAAGGAAGCCCGGCATGAGGAAGTCAAACAATGACCAGAGCTCCAGGACATTGTTCTGGGGATAGACAGAGTGGAAAATATTCATGCTCTGACTAGTAAACATACAAGGAAAGATGTAGCATTTCAACGGCCAAATCTATCTGATAGCTAAGGTAACACCTCACCTGAATGGGCGTTCCCGACAAGATGACTCGGAAGTTGGCAGCCAACTGCTTGATGGCTTTGGAAAGTTTGGTTTTCCCATTCTTGATGACGTGACCCTCATCGAGGATACAGTAATTAAATTTTATATTTCTAAAAAAAAAAAAAAAAAAAAAAGTAGAAAAAAAAGAAGTTGATATTAAAAACTGAGCACCTACCTCCAAAACACAAAGACTAATCAGAATGATACTCACCTAAAAAAGTCAATGTCATTCCGCACAACATCGTAAGAGGCTACTATAAGATTGTGTTTTTTCACTTGGTGTTGCAACCTGGAAAAGTAAATGTTTGTTTAGGTTCATCAAATTTGTTAAAGGATATAAATGAGTTTGCGTAAACCTTAAAAAAAAAAAAAACTATCGTATAATAATGCATCTAAAACGACATTAAAAAAAACAACAAAAAAATAAAACTTTGTTCCACTGTACTGGTTTTGAAAGCCTCAGACATTTAGGACATAAATCATTCTGTGTATACTGACAGGCTTTTTTGCCAAGCTTTAAAGTCTGACTAAGCTTTACCGCATTCGTTCTGTAGGAGGCCCAGTGTAGTGCAGTGGGTTGAGGTACTCTTTGGCGCAGAACTTGCCCACTTCATCCACCCAGTGGCCAGTCAGTGTGGGAGGACACACCACCAGAGAGGGCATGGGGCTGCAGTCTGCGGCCTTGGTCTTGGCATATTCCTGTGTCCTGAATAAACATCAGACACACAGGAAGCTGAGTCAGGTTTACCTACACAGCACTTCATACAGGAGGACAAGTGTTTTGAAGAACAAGGATCAAAATGAGATCAAATCACTGTTGATGTTGAAACTGTCAAACCCGGCTTTGTCTATTGTTTGACAGCACAGCATGTGGCAGGCTCATTGCAGTCACAAGAGCTTTTCATATTCACAATGGTTTACATAATAAGCTTAACATTTGGAAGGAAACTCACTCAACATCAATAATACGTCATTGACTCGCAAAGCTATTTTTTGGTTTAGAAAATAGTTCATGTTAATGCATGAAATGATGACAAATGACAAGAATTCTGTCTCATGTAGATATCCGTCTTCATTTCCACTTGTTTACATCGACTCATCGGGAAAGAAAGTAAGCCTTAATGATCAGACCTTAAATTCAGGGTTTGTACAGCTTTTTAAGAGTAAAATTCAAGCACTTTTCAAGCATTTCAAGGTACCTAAACCAAAAAATGTCCATGGTCTGGAAGCCTTTATCATCGCAACACTAAATTGTTACTATAAATGCCAAGAGACAACAAACAAATAATATATGATAAAATATGACAACAGGTTCATTTCACTCATGTAAACCAAAAATCTAAACACCAGATTATGTTAAAAATCCAGCATTTTTCAAACTTTCAAGATGTTGTACCACTATATTATGACAAAGTAGTTCAATCCGTTCTGTGATTTAGTAGCATTGATAGATGATAGACAGACAGACACACACACACAGACTTACCAATCAATTATAAATGTTCTTTACGAGTCACACAGATGTGACATTGCTATAGAGGGAACAATCATATGAGTGACGCTACTTCTGAATGGTACAATATATTGTGTCCAGTGACAGAGGAGGCGAGTCAGTAACAGCAATAGTGCCATTTGGACCCAGTACCTGAGGTAGTGATCTCCTGCCAGAATGCAGATGGACTGCAGCGTCTTGCCGAGGCCCATGTCATCACACAGGATCCCGTGCAGCTTGTATTTGTTCAGGAAGGACAGCCAGTTCACACCATCCTACAAGATGATACAAAGATCAACAATCCGCTCACTGAAATGGACATAGAAGCAGCTTATCCACTGGAACTGTAGCTAGTTTCAGAGTGACATTCTCTCCTGAGTCAGTTCAGGGTGAGAACCTGGCAGCAGTGAAGTGACCAATGGTAGTAACAATGGTAGTAGCATTTAAACTGGATTTGTGCACTACTCCATTAAAGAGATGGATGGCTGGTCTCGGCAGAGCTGCCAGAAACTAACATTTCTAGAAGACACCTGCACACAATCTCCCCATCTTCATTCGACTGCTTTAAATTCAATCTGTCAAGAAAACCATTTGTTGTCAGTATCTCCGCTCTGTACATTGCCAGCCTGCAGCATTTAAAGCAAAACCTTGCTCCAGAATCTGGCAGAAAAATGATGAAGAGGCAGCTCAGGCACACAAAAGTGTTCCAGGAGTTGTTTAAATGTGTAAAAACACATGTTGGGCATACTTCAGCTGCTGCTTGAAGATGCATTGCAGAGACGCAGTGTTCCCTGTAAATTCACACACACACACACACCTGCTGGTACTTCCTGAGCTCAGCCTTAATGGGCACAGGAATCTTGTAGTTCTCCAGTTTTCTGCCATCTAGTAGTTGCTCCAGGAAGTGACGTTCTCTGGCCTTCTGGCGGATCAGGTCAGCGGACATGGCTGGAGGGTCTGGTATACCTGCCTGGCAGACGAGAGGGAAAAAACCTTTAGAAGCAAACCACTAGATAATCACATCGTGATATTAGCAAGTGAGTGATCTAATCGTCGTTTTGCAGAGATTCTTAACTTTTAATAAATATAGCAGTTTAGCCTTATGTTTGTGTGCACCTACCTCTAGGGGCAACAGGCGGATGAGTGTGGCAAAGCACTGTGTGGCCATGAATCGAATGCTATCACTGGGGTCACTCATACGGCCCAGCACTGGTACTACAAGCAGCACAATGTAGGGTACAATGTCCACATCCAGCTGCTCCATGACACCTGGAGAGATGTTAGTCAAGGATAATACTGTACAGAAATAACAACTGGTCGATGCTTTAATCCTGACCAACTTACACGTAACATCCCCACACTGTTTTTACCCTAACAATTAGTTTTTAAATAGCATTTATATTGTGCTAGGTGAGAAAACTGAATCTATTCACTGTGTGAAGGATACAAGCTAAAGCCTCGATAGCACCCTCCTGTTTGGTGCAGTCACCAATAGCAGCTAACCAGGGGAGGACACACTCAAGGAAACTGTTCATGGTCTCCAGCATGGCTATCTTACTGAGCACGCCCACACAGCGGGCCGTCATGTGACGCACCGCTGTGTACGGGTGCTGCAGGCAGGTGAACAGATGGGGTAGGTGCTCCAGTAGCTAAAAACAAAAAAAACCCAGAAGAGACACATTCAATAAATAGCTTGCATTAGAATACTTCTGAAAATCCCTCCTTTCATGCTAAATACTGTCCCATTACTGGGTGTGTTCCCACCAAAACCGAACTGAACTTTTCGCACGGTGAGATTACATACAAAGTCAATGCAAATACACGAATTTGCGCCGGTCAACATGAATGAAGCGAAAATCAATTCCCATGATAAATTCGCGTGATGCGAAAACCTATCAGTGTTTGACTCTGCTCCTGATGTTGAATCAGAAATGGAGGAGAAAATAGCCATCTGCGGGCGTGCACAGCTCTATGATACTACTTCATTTTTATACAGAGACGGGACAGAAAGAGATTGCTTGGAGAAAAGTAAGCGAGGAAGTTGGAATACCTGGTAAGTTCTGAAAATAGTGTCCGTTACTTGATTGTAGCTATCGGTTGTACTTCACTATGAACCAAGTCACTAGCCCTGATCGATCCGAACTCCATTCAGAAAACAAGAATTTTAAAAGTTATTTGCTTGTCATCTTGCGGACAGACCTGACAAAGCATGACTCCAGACTTTTTACGAATCGGCGTCATGATTTAATTATATCAGCAGCCTTTAGATCCATTTATTGCACTGAAATCACAGCAAAATCTATTTTTGGTTCATACCGCTGTAGTAGTGCTGGCACTGGTCAGCCTCAAGTAGAGCTGGAAGCAGCAGTCATCCAGACGCAGTTCCCGGTGAAGGTGGTGAAATTCACAGAGCTGCGTGCGCCTCTGGATGATGTTATGAACCCAGAATATTGAACGGTTGTGTTTAACACTCGAGTTTGACCGGTCAAACTTGAGCGAGTAAAGCGAGGCGAATAGTCGCTTCGCTTTTGGTGAGAACACACGATTAGTCTTCACATGATGCCATGAGAATTTGTTATATGATAAGGGGGATAAGACTTCAGTAAATGGTGGTGTAAAAGCACAGTAGAGCAGTCTTGATGGATCAGCAGTCTTACCAAAGGTTTGAGTTCAGCAGCCATGGCCCCAGCCATGACCTCCAGCACTTGTAGAGAGTTGACCAGTTCCTGAGCTGCAGTGTCTCCCCTCTCCAGCTGGACCTGCCTATCTAGAACACACAACAGACACAAAGTGATTCAGAATGACTACATACATCCTGGACTTCCTGAAACGTGGAGGCCTGGGTGACACAGAGTGGATCATCTTGGTGAAATAAAGTGAACTGAATCGATTACACAATGCAATCTTTCTTATAACTGATCATAGATACTTTTAGCCAAATCAGAAGCTAAAAATGAGTGCACATGAATCATTTTGAGACCATTACAAATTCTGAAGTTTGCATCAAAAATGCTCCAGTTAGTTCTATTCAAGTCAATTTAAGGCCCAAAGTCTACAAGGCGATTATAATACTTGCTGGTCAAGTGTTTGTTTTTAGTGTGAAAGGCTCAGTGTAGACAGCGTAGCCATGTTGGCAAAATAAGAAATTGCCATTACCAATGTCTATCCAAGATTAAAATCTTATCAAGCCAATCAACATACCAATGCATTGACTTTCAGTCACCACTGTCCTCAGTGGTCCCACAGTGTTCTCCCATAGGTATGGCAGAGACTTAGTGAGGTCTGCACCAAAGTGCCTGGCAACAGTTGTTAGGGAGAACTCTGCCCCTCGTCTCTGAATGAGAAATGGTTTCTTGCTCTGAAAAGAAAAAAATCATACAAAAATTAAAAAAAATTTAAAAAAGGTAAACAACCAGTTGTCAATATGACCCCAATGTAAGGGAAAATGTACTTTAGTAACCCTCTGTACCTCATCATTATCAGTGCTGATGGTGCTGCCAGGAGGAAGCTCTGTGGTGGGGGTCTTTGGGGCTTTAGGGGCCGGCCCCCTCTTACTAGTGATGGCAAACGCTGCCCTTTGGTGACGGTACAGGGTGATAATGCCTCGGGTTTTGTTGACCATGTGATGCATGCAGTCTTTCTCCAACCCAACGCCTAATGGCATGAGAAATGATGAGAGAGAGAAATGCAGTCAGTAGCATGCAAGCAAGCACTTCTTCAGTGTTGACACATGATTGTTGGTGGGCTGCTGTTTAACTTTTAATTTTATAAATACAGAAAAACAAAGACACTATGTTGGTTATTTGTAAGTCACTCATCAGTGGAATGATTAAAATGTAAATGAAAACCCAATTTTGAAATCCTGTTGATAGCTGACAAGTTCAGTAAAATTACTGAAAATATGCCCAAGCTTCAACAACTCTTACCTTTGGCATTTTCCTGTGCGGGGGGTACGGGGCACGCAGATGAGGGTGTGGCCGCAGAGTCCACACAGGCTGAGGCACAGAGGTTTTTGATGATCTTGGGATTGGGGCACGGTGAGCGTCCAGCACACTGCTGCAGCAGCTTGGCTATAAAAGCAGCAGCATATCCCTGGATCAGGGTGTTCTCCTCCCGCTTGATGGTCTCCATCAGAGGCCGGACCAGTGGGTTGAGCTTGTCAGGAAGCACCTGCAGGTTAATCACTGCACAGGCTGTGAACATGTGGACTCGCAGATGCAGCTGCTGCCATTCCGCGTTCGTCTCCATCACTGTTGCTTGAGCCTGCTGTCGTTTACTGTCCAGGGCCTGCCACTGTTTGGACGTCACGTTCAGACCCGCTGTTGACTCCGTAAAGATAGTGGTTACCTAGGGAACAAGCAGGGGGGAGAATGTAAGTGACTGGATTGAAAGCAATCTGTTACTGAGTGCAACATCCACTGACCTCTGAAGCTGAGAATCAGCTGGGTACCAAATCATCACCAAAGTGGAGTTTCAGAAATAAAGTGACAAATTACAGATAGATAATATGAAAAACCCGTCATGATAATAGCACACCAATACCTTGAAAGCCTTAATTGGCATAATAATGAAGAAGCAAACAAAATCTGTTGTTTCGTTTAGTTAGAAGGGGCCATTTGTTCTAGCTAGGGGTGTAATTGTCTTCAGTGCAAACTATAGTTTTGGGGTCATGTATGTTAGTACACTGGGGAAAACAAAATGACTTAATTTATTCGATAAGACATTTTAACATTAAAACAACAAGACTGCCCCGTTGGAAACCATGGTGCAACTGAAGGATGAAATTGCACTCTTCATATACCATTAGTAAGCACACTGGAAGGGAAGTTATTGACATGGGCCACCTTTACAAGATGCAGTTTGTGGGTTCACATGTCTGTTCAAAAATCATGTATGGTTTAGTTCAGGCATGTTATCCCTCTCTCCATTTACCTAGATTCTCTTGATTTAGGGAATACAGTGAAAAGGTTTCTGCTTCATTCAAACAAGTTGACTGTTCTCATATGTGTGTGTGTGTGTGTGCGCGCGCGCGGCTGCACCTACCAGTTCATTGGCTTGATCGATAGTGAAAACACTACAATTGAGGCGGTCTTGCAGGTCTATGTGGGAATCAGCTAGCAGTGCAATGAGCTGCTTACACTCATTCTGCATGCGCGTGAAGGGGATGGCAATCTCGTCGTAATACAACTGCTCTGACAGAATGGCCAGAAGACGAGGCAGCACCATGGATGACACCACCTGACAATCCTGAAAGAGCCAGATTGGAAAAGTACATAAACGTATTCTGCCTCTAAATGCCTGATTCTGTTGTGCTCATACTACATCCAGAAAGTGTCCACAATAGACAAACTCAGCGTCTGAGTTTTTCACCTTCTGCACTGCAGCCCACTCGCAAAGCACCAGAGCCACAGCTATGCGCTGCAGGGCAGACTTGGAGTTGAGGTGGAAAAGCAACAGCTGGCCTAAAGACTCAGCTGGTCGGATCTCCTGAGATGCAGCATTGAGCTGAGGGTCACAGATACACCCACACAGAGCCCCCAGCAATCTGGATTAGAGATAAAAAGAGAGCAGGGAAACACTGTCAGAAGTGTTCGCATCTTTATCTGCTTTTTATTAACAATTGTTCTGGCATCTTTATCTGCTTTTCTTTTTTTTAAATCTGGCAATTCTGGTTGCTTTATTTCTTGAGACAAAGTCACAAGTTCACCTAAAGATCAGAATTTTTCCCTTCCAATGCAACAAGCAAAACTTACTTGGCGGCCATGAGGCGAGCACGAACCACAACATAGTCCCTTGTCACTGGGTCATCTGTCACCGTCTCTGCACCTGCTATATACTCCTGAACCGTTTCCTTCACCTGATTGGTCCCCTGACGTGCCTTTGTACCAGCCTTATCCTGTTGCATCAACACAACATTAATTATTACAGTAGCTCAAAAAATGCAACTCCACATTTATTTTATGTGGCATTATAAATGTTGCTTTGGACAGGCAAAGTAACAAGCAGCTTGTTGCCATCACACAATTAAAACATTTGTCTCCTATGTTGATTTGATACATGCAAAGTAAAGCTGGTCCCATTTCTAACTTGCATTCATTCTCCCTCAGCATCCAGCAACATTTCATTAAAGAAACTGGCAATTAAGTTACTTGTTGGCTTCTCTGCTGTATTTTCATTTCCTCCTCCAGACTGTTCAGGTTGCTAAAGCTCCTCTGGCTCAAAAATACAGACATGCAGGCCACGGCTGTAAGATTCTTCTGTTACCGTCAAGCTGTCTGCTAGTCTGTCGCCTAGCAACCTTCAAAAGGTTTGTTCGTTTTGTGTGATGTCTTGTATTATTTGCATGAACTTGTTGATATAATTTGAAACAGAAGTCCTACCGCCCTGAGTTATGTCATACTGACCTTTTTTGTTTTTAGTTTTGATATTTTTTGTTACATCAGATGTGTTGCATGGTATATAACATGTACAGCTATTTATACATTTGGGGGAAAAAAACTGATTAGTTTTCCTAAATTGGAATATTATTAATTTCACTGGATGAAATTGCTACCAACTAGCAGCTATTGTTCTTTGAATGGAGCATCAGTTTGCATTTACACACCTGCATACACTATAAAAATATAAAAAAGGTCAGCTGAGAATACAACAATATAAGAATTCTTATTCTTCAGTCTTATTTAGCTTTGAATAAAGTGTACAACCTTGGAGCGGGCCTTCACTTCCAGGAGCATGTTCAGGTCTATGGGAATGTGTGAGGCCTGCATCATGAGACAGAGCCAGGCGCCCATCCATGGACAGCTGGCTGCCACCACGTACTGCTGAGGGGCCTGAGACAGCAGCTCCATCCACACCTGCACACAGTGACACACATTTACATCTCAAGACAAAATCCAAAAGGTCATCTAGATACAAAGCAAGAAATATGAAACTTATCCATGTTCAGAAATGTAATAAACTCATGATGAGAATTGGAAGAAATCAAACTTAGGCCATCATAGTAATTTTACCCATGAGATGAAGTGGTAGTGCGGGTCATGCAACAAACCTTTTGGATCAGTTCAAGGATTTCCTCATTGCTCTCCAAGATGCAGGACTGGAAGATGTGCCGGAGCATATCTTGTAGGATGGGGTTGATCCAAACTGCACAGCTCTGAAGAACAAAAAAGCATAAAAACACATTAGCCAGCATTGAAGCTGTGAAGCTGTGAACTAAAAAAAGCTTTGACAATAACAATGGTTGTTATGAATACAAATATGGCAATTTATTGTATTTCTAACACTTTGTTAAATCCTGTCTGTTTAAAGATTGACAAGTATTTTGCCATATATCAGATGAATATCCAATTGCTCTTAGTCAAATTTACCTGGTCAGCTTTAGACAGCAGCGTAAAAAGGGTTTCCAATGCTGCCCGTCTTACGGATGATATAGTGTGTCTCAAAAATGGCCAAACCCGAGGGACCAGGACAGTTAATGACTGCTGCATGCTAGAGTGGACCAGAAAGTGTCAATATAAATACACATTCAGGAAGGGCCATGCTAGATAATCATTAAAAGGAGTACAAAAAAAACAATTAAATAAGGCCTCATTACAAGAGTATACATTTAATCCCTTCCTAGAATCAAAAGAGTCAGTGCTCATCCAATTGTGTGTTTGTAGCAAGTTTGCCCAGTGGTGGGCGTGCATTGTCTGACTGAAATCAAGTAATATTCAGCCAAAGCACACAACCTCTTGGCACAGTGCTGATACTCCACCTTACACACAACCACAGAATACAGAGATCATTTTTACAATAGTGAGCTTAAAAAAACCACCTCACATGCACAATATTATTCCCTTCATGGTACCCGACAATGCATTTCCTTTGCCTTGCCTTTTGTACATATACTGTAGCTGGGAGCCAGTAAATCTGTTCAATAATGTTATCAAATGGGACATACAATATAAATCATATTGGGTGTCTCTAGAGTCTGCATTCATTCGTAAAAACAAACAATTCTCATTTTGAGACAGTGGCATTTATTGTGTGAACTTCCATGAGACTGACCTGCACTGTCGGACCTGCGGGTAGGTGAGCAGTGAGGACAGCAATGTCATAATGCTGTTGGTGGAAGCAGTGAGGTCGTCCAGGTCCAGAAGAGCATCCCATAGTGTGTTCACAATGAAGGGTACCTGAGAGACATACACAGAATTTCACGACTAAATTAAGACCTCCACAATGAGGACAATGTGAAAAATAACTGCCTACAGCTGAGGATATATGGTTAACAAGGCATTACTATTTCCTCTCTGACCTTACTGGGCAGCAGCTGTACCAAGCCTTCCACCACAGGGATGAGGGCTGAAGCTGCCACAGCCCTGACATCATCATCTAGGTCCTGTAGGCCTACAGTGATGGCAGGGAGCACCCGGGGCAGTAAAACAGAGATCAGATCCTGAGACGCAAAGACACAGACACATGAAGATCAGCATAGATGGGTATGAAATCAGAAAGAATGGCCTTTACAATGACATCTCTCCACAAGGAGCACATATCCTTCCACCCCCACAATTTATATTCATGACCATATGGCGCTCAAATCGAATACATTGTAGAACCCTGCTATGCTTATTTAACAGCTTATGATATACACACAGAACAGGTGGTACCTGTCGGACAGCCAGGGCGTACTTGATCCCGAGCAGGCCTCCGTGACGGACCTCCCACTGGTCTTCTTTTAGCAGCTTCAGCAGGACGTCTACTGTCATGGAAACACCACTTTCAGTCATATGGCGAAGGGCCACACCAAGGGTCTGGGCACACGTCTCCCTTACAGGAGCCACCACCTGGGAAAGGGAGAGCAAGATAAGTACAAAAAAGAAAGATTTAAATGCGATGGGTATGATGAGGTTTGATTCATGCGCGTTTCTCTTTTTAAAAATGCCCTTCTTCCTTATTGTCATCTCACCCTGTTCTACAAGTGTTGCTACAGCGATGAGGAAGAAAAACCAAAACAAAGCCAATAGAACGGTCATACCATACACGAGAAGACACACAATTGTTATAATTAAGAGAGGTCTCACAATGAGAACCATGGACACCATAAATAACATCACTTAGACTTGACCTACAGATATAAATACAAGTGAAAAAATGAACATTACAATATATTACAAGGCCAGTTACATATTTCCTTAATGAATAACCATGACATGAATGATCAGTTACATGCCCTCGCCTTTACTACACTGCATGCCTCATCTTGCACGTGTCTCAACTATAAAAAGTCAGTCAGTAACTTTTAGCATCCTCAGACGTTCCTTGTTCAGTAGTCCGGCAAAAAAACAAACAAACAACATAAATAAAATAAAAAAGTACCCACCTCATCAGATACAAAATCTCCAAAGCGGTCCAGAGCAAAGACACAGAGCAGACGGATGACCAGGTCCTCTATCCACTCCTGATGCTGCCGCAACATCTAAACCAAGACGTCAGACAGTTCGTGTCATGCTTAATTCTCACCGAAATGTTATGGGTAAGGTTAAGATATACCTGTTCTGCAGTGCTGCCCACCAGCTTCCCGCCCCCAGCACCATGGGACTTGAGGATTTCTCTAAGACCTGTGCCTGCACCATGACGAACCTGTAAAGGACCACATACAATGCAATTTTTTTACATTTATTTCACACTAGTCACATAAAAAAGGTGTTTGTAAGCAGGTCAACTTCAAAAAAAGGCTCAATAAATAGTATTAAAAAGACCCATCAATCAATTTGGCAACCCTTTGTTTAAAACTGGATCACACATTGTGCCTTTAACTCAGCCCACCCTCATGTTCAACTGTGTACTGTCAGCTAAAATAAAGTATTACATGGTATAAAAATGATTTGTTTTTACCTCCCATGAAGGATTGAAGAGATCATTGCAGAGCTCCTCACAGAAGCTCTCCAGAGGCCACTCGTGTGTCTAAAGACAACACAATGAGACCACAGTTAAATCACTCACAACTGTTTATATATTGTCATTTACACCATTTAAACGGTTCAGGGCTTGACATCAATGAGTTATTGAATCGTTTTTGATTCCTTACCTCCTCTAAAAGACTGGAGTTATCTGGAACGTTGTCAATTAAGACTTTATGCTCTGTTGCCGGTTGGTCAATAACGACATTGGTGGTTTTCCTTCGTTTCTCTTCAGGTTCACCCTCAAAACTGTCGTTACTAAAGGGTGGAGAGATCAAAGTGAATAATTTTAAATTTAGAACCAACCAATCAAACATTACATATTAAAAAGGCCCAGATCTGTCAAGATGAAATGGGTCAACTCATTGAAAATCTCAAGTATGTTGCGCTGTTTTGGCTGTATATGAAGAAAAAAAGACCCTTCATTATGTATAATTTAGTTAAAGACAATATATAATGATAATGTATAATTATTTCTACTTGGGTCTGTCTTTTGAGAAATGATATATGATGATCAAAGTCTCCATAATCAAACCGATCATGTTGCAGGTACACAGTATGCACAATCTTACCTCTTTTCATTTGGATCCATGTCTTTGGATCTTTGTTTGGCCACTAGCTTGGCCATCCTCTTAGCCTTATTCTTCTGACGACTGCTCATGCCTGGGCGGAACTCGGAGTCAATCAACTCAGCAGCCTGAATGGGCTGAAAACAACAGTGGAGTTGATTATTCATTTTAAAGCTGAACTGAACACATGTATACATCATCAGATGCACTACAATGCAGAGCAGATTACTGAATGAATCATTTACCAAACGACGAAGTGGTGCATAACGGTTCAAGGAAATCTAACCTCCTACTCCAAAACAACAGCGGCTCTTCTAGGCTAACTGCATTCCCCCTGCCTACTCATGCACAAGTCATATTCATTGTTTTATACTGTATAGGAATATCTGCAGGAACAGGCTATCAGAGATTGAAGCCCCATACTACATACTGCCAGTTCAATTGCAGCTACCAATGCCACACAAAAATTTTGACTCGACATCAAGGGAGAAATATAAAAAAGGTGCCATTATATTGTATTACACACAGGCCTGGAAGATATGAAGATCAGACATGCTGTCTGGAAACACAAAAAACAGGGAAAAGAATCATTGACAGGCCAAACAGCAGTATGAATTTAATAAAACTTTCTGAACCGATATCCTGTCAAGGCAAGCTTTTCTGCTGCAATGCAAAAAGGTGTACAATAACAATACATGGTAAGAGCCACAATTGTGACTAGGCCCTGCACAACTCCACAGCAACAGCCTCTGTCATTGTGAGACAAGTTATAGCCTGCCTGCCTTCACTTCATTCAACTTAGCCTGGTAAATCATGCCTGATGTGCAGTAATCTCACTGCAGGGAAACATTCAACTGCTGACAGAAGCAGAGACAACAGGCGCCCACTTCCTGCCTCACATTTGATTATCTTCACCTATTTCTTAACTTTATAGTCCACCGAAGGCTACAGCTTGCAGTAAGGACCAAAGGACACAAAGTGCATGCTCAAACAGTCTGCTGAAACAAAGCCAAGAGGCTAAAATGATACCCACCACGTGGTTGCGGGAGCTGGATCCAGCTGTGGCTTTGCTTCCATGGGCTCTAAGCCCACTGGGTTGGCAGGTATAGTCTAGGTCCTCATCGTTGAACAGCTCTTCGGTGTCCATGCCGATAGCAGCACCCATGTCCAGACCTAACTTCTTCTGAAGAAGCTTTCTCTGGCGGGTGAGACGTTCCTTAGGGTCCATTTCACCTGACAACAAGGACAACAGGAAGTCAGGGGTAAGACTTTAGACAGCCTAGAGAACAAGTACATTGTAGCTCTGTGAGGAATACTGATTATGTTTACGTGAGTGTCATTTTGGAGCTGAATGCAGCTAGGTGGCAAAAATGATTAGTGCTGGGGCCACAAAGAAATAGAGGAACAGTAGAATAAATAGCTAAAATTAGTTACTTCAACAGAACTTGAACAAGACGTGAATCAGATCACAGAGAAGCAACCATTGGTATATAACAACTGAACGCAGGAAGTTACAAATCAGACAGCAAGTTCAAATTCAAATGACCATCAAAGGATAAGGATGAGCAGCCTTCTCTATTCAAATTGCATTCAAATTCATGGTTAAGTAGCCTCACTGCTTGTGTGGTACTTGTGTTTGCGTCAGAATCAACCTCAGATATATTAGTGGTGATGTTGCAGTAGTCTAGTCTCAGCTAATAACCACTTTTCACAACACAAAAGTGTGTAATTTTAGGGATATGGAGTAAATTTGTTGCACAAAGTTTGTTTAGCAAATAAAAGTCACAGCAGAATCTGTTTCGTCAAGTCAAAACTAACAGGCTGGAAAGTGCAGACTCAAAACCTCCCAATGAGCTCAAAGACAGCACTTTTCATTTCTACAATACAATAAACAAAGAATTGACACAATGTATACATTTTTTCCCCATATGTGTGGGCAGGTGAGAGTGTAACTGCAGAGGCTATTGCAACCAAAAAAAAACAACAACAAAGAATCAATCACTACAAACCAGTTTTATCATCCTGCAGCTCAAACTCAGCCCCAGCAGATCCCAGCAGAGAGGCCCCGTGTTTGAGTAGGCGGGAGATATCAAAGTGGTAGAAAGTCAACCGGTCACAAGAGGAGTCCTCTGGAGACAAGTCTTCACAAGACTCTACAGGAAACAAACAAAAGAGTGCACATTTGTCTCTAACTACCTAAAGAATATGAGGTCACGTCCACACTAAAGTCTTTCATCATGATCTAGCTTGTGTTTTCCAACCAAGAAAATTGCAGTTTTTTTGAAAACAGTCTACACAATGGATGAATCTGAAAATTGAGGTCGTACATTGTAGAACAGGAAAAAACTGAGCTTTTCCAGAACAGATGTTGTTGGGTACCAAGCAGTAGAAATGTTATGAAGCCTTCTTTCAGATGCACACTGTGAGAATTCATTTTGTACAGCAATAGAGCCAATCAAACATTAAAAAGGTGCTGTCATTACTCTCTGTCAGTTTGTGATAATAAAAAAAATAAAATAAATACTGATTTGATCAAGGGTATTGTGACTAAACCCAAAGTAAACATTAGTGTTCTGAGCCTTTTTTACAAACCATGATGCCAACATATGTCTCAGCTTAACATCACTCAAATTTGACAGAATTGGAATATTTGAATGAACCTAGAGCCTAAAAGCTCACCTTCTTTAGGCTTGGGGGCCGGGTCCCACTCAGGAATATTCTTCACAATGGCCTCTACAGCTTGGCCTGCTGCTATTCGAGTGTCCCAGTTGGGACTCCTTACGTAGGTCAAGACCTTGTAATTGACAGAAAATAGATTTAATTTACTACACATACAACCTAAATAAAAACCCTCTGACCTATAATAGAGAAGGAAAGAGACACGAAAAAACGGCCAACACAAAACAGAATCTTTGCCCTTGCATTTTGTCCCTTTGTCATGACATTATGGTGGACTGTTAGAGTTGAAAGGTTAGAATCATATACAAAATTCAATCTAGGTGTTAATATGGTACATACAGCTCACTGACCTGCCAGCAAGAATTACACTGTTATAAATGATCAATATTTCACAAATGTGACTGCAGGGACAACCAAATATGCCCAGGTTGACATTATCTTATGAAGGGAAAGTCTCATGAAAGACTGTTTGGACAAAGCCTTCAAACACACCTTTGATAGGAGGTTATGGAGTTCATGTGGGTGGAGTTTGACCACTTCTCCAAGCTGCTGGGCTGCTGCTTTTCTGGTTACTGGTGTTGTTCCGGTGTCAAGCAGGATAAACAAACGATCAAGTCTAAAGAGAGATTACAAAAAAAAAAACAATATATTGGTTCCTCTTCTCCAATTTTGCTCTACTATGTAAAGACCACTTCTAAGCTTTGAAATATATTAGCAATATCTTTGTTTGTTACATTAATAATTTTTTTTTGTATTAAACTCTAAAAAACAAACAACAGTCTCACAGTTTCATGTATTATGGCAAACACACTGACATTTATTTGCATGGATAAAACCATTATGTATTATTAATTGTTTGGCTTTGCACCAATGTAACCTGTCTAATGATCCTGGTCTTTCACCGAGGTAATTAGCAGTCTATTAATAAAGTGGATTAGAGGTGTACGGGCGTGACCCCAGGTACCACTAATACTTCAACTGAACTGCAGATGAGTCTACTTTGCTATGCAAAAGACCACTGACACCACGTGGAATTATCATAACAATCACAACGGAAAACACTAGCTAAGTACACATAAAAACAATGTTAGCAAAAGATGGTGCATTTTTGAAGTGACGTTAAAAATTTTCCCCAACTTTATCATCAAGGACTGGCTGCAAACACATGCAATTTAACATGCTTGTGTGTTTAAATTTGCACTAACCAGTGTCCCTGTTCCGTTCTGTGACCGGCCTGCTAACCTGTGCCACGAATAGTGACTAGGTTACACCATAACGTTACACTGTGTTAGCTTGCTGGCTAACGTTAGTCGGCCGTCGCCATGCCATTCTTTGCCAAATCAAAAACTAGCATGTGTTAGCAGGTTAGCTAACAAGCGTCAATTGTTAAGAAAGCCGGACGGATAAAACCGAGTCATTATAGGCGTAAGCCAATCTTACCTTGATACAGCCATGGTCAATTATTGTATGGCCTTTCACGTCCCACATTCAACAGGCAACCAGTAATTTGAGACGTTTTCCTCTCTGCTGTTTAACGTTCCCAACGCGGCAGATAACAGTAAATGAAGTCATTAGCTAGTTAGCAGCTACCGCTAGCTAGCTAGCTGAGGCCCAGGCTGTGTGCTTCTGATAACCCCAACTCTGTCTACCGAAGAGAGTGAGTTCACCACCAATGACTTCAAAGTTGTCCCTCTTGTCTCTTCAGTATCTTCTCCCACAAGATATCGCCAAGTACCATTCGCATATCAATCTATAGCTCAAGTTACCCTTCAGAACTCCTCCCGGATAAATATTTCAACCTAATAAGATGTAAAGAGTTATTTTGTTGCACGTTGAGAGCAACCCAGAAGACTGTTTTTATATGAGGAGCCATCTTGCATTTATTCCTTCCTCCATAGCAGGCGGAGGCTGATTGGCTAGAAGCATCGGGGAGAGCCAATCAAAATCCACGTTAAAAGAGGTAACGAATGGAAAGAAAAAAGCAAAAAGGGATAGTTTTTTTCTCAATAATGTTGGAGATACATTGTTGCATCCTACGTGGCTCTAGTTTATTTAAAACATAAGAACTTACCACTAGCTTATTTGCGTACATGTGTTCGTATGCACTCATATACAGTATATGCAAGCCAGATATTATTATTTAACTGAACATTCTATCGAATTATTTTAATATAACAATTTTTACATTCATTCTGATGTTTTCATGCATTTGCCCTATATTTCTTTGTATTTACTGACATTTCTTTCAGTTAAAGTTGCAATTGAACCCTGAGCTGACCATGGTCCTGAAAAGCCAAAGGCTAACCTTCTCAGTTTATAACAGAATCCTTCGCCATAGCCCTGAGTTCCCAATGGCAAAAAATTGTGCTGTGTCAGCAAAGTTTAATCATGCTTAGTGTTTCAATTCAGTGGACAGTTGTATTGCTGGCATCTGATAGTTCAAGTATTTGCATTATGCAAATGAAATATATATTTTATTGAACTAGCACTATGACAACATAACTGTTAGTACACCTATCAGACACAATCACATGAACCTTACAACTGTATTTTAATAGTTTATTACCTCATCCTTTTAGAATTAATAACCTAAATGGTCAGCATATGATGTCTCTGTGTGGCTGCAGAGGGCCTACTCTATATACCTAGCTATTATTTCAATATGACAAAATGGCATTCGAATTAATCTAAAAAACAGTACAAATGTAACACACATTCAAACTTTCAAAGTGAGATTTTAACACTCACTAAACATATGAATATTCACATTTTACCGATTGCTGTCATGCCAAGTTTTACTGAATGTTGCTACTGATTTCTTGACAAACTCAAACCCCTTTCATCACCACAGCAGTATAAAGCAAAACAATGTTTTTCAGACTACAGGAGCAAAAAAAAACCACTATGGAGATTTGGAGCACAAACACTTTGTTTCCAGAGTAGCTAGCTGTGTACAGTATGTGAGTAGTTTTTCTCATAGTTGACATTTTAGCATACAATGCAAGACAGACAAGGAAAACAAAAGCAGGACTTTATGGGTGACCTTTCTCAGTCTGTCCTCATAATATTTCATGGTCTTATAAATTGGGAGACTTTCATATCATAGCCTTTATTTCTTTCTTTAAGTATCCTGAAGTAGGGGTCCAATTTTTCTGCCATAAATGTGATGACTGAATACAGTGTGACCTCTAGTATTTAAGTGATTTATTCTTTCTCTCCCACCAATGTGATTTAAAAATGAATTTAAAACCATAAGTGCCTTTCCACTACTGCCAGCGTGTTCTTGAAGCATTGTCATATAAACAAGATTTTTGTTTAATTCAAAGCCTGAGGTTGAGACTGGCATCTACACTTGAAAACTGCAGCGTTCAGGTCTGCAAAATATCCAAATAATATTCTTGATATTAATGAAAGCACAAACAAAACCACACAAATAATCTGAAGGTGTCATATGGAGGAGAGTGCGCTGCACACATGAGATCAACCCCATATTTTACAGTGGATGAACAGCAAAAGAGAAACGTGACGTATAGAAGAGGGCAGATGACAGCGATGCAACCATTATCTTGTACATTGTGGTATGAAAACAGCACTGCGGGGAGTGGCTGCATAGAGTTTGATTTTGAAATGATTTTATCACATAATGAGCATCCTGTCTGTTTTCAAAATTTGGTTATGAAACATTGTTATGCAATGTCTAAAATAAGCACAGGGCAGTGCAGTTTGGAGTGCTATGTGTGCTCACATTTAGATTACACTAAATCCTGTATTATCTCTTCGAAGCTTTGCTAGGTATACAATCTACATAGGTAACAATGCACTGTGAAAGTCATTTTGGCTGTAGTATTATTAAATGATCAATATGGTTTTCTAAATTAGAAACAGATGTGATTAACCTTTTTGTTGGTTTTATTGATTTCGTTGGTTATATTTAAAACCGACAAAATAAGTGAAAGTGAAACATGTCCGTGATCCAGACGTGACTTAAATGTACATTTTCCATTTTCAAGTTACTCTGGCCTGACTACTGAGTTCAGATTAATCTCTTGATAGAATGGATATTCTTGAGAGAGAGGAGGTTTTTGAGGGGTTAATTTGCAGTAAATAAAGGTTTACTAGGAGGTGGTTGTGTCACAACTGCTTGACACTTGTAAAAATGTATCTGTTTCCTTTTTTACACATTTTCTGTGTTGACAAGTAAACATAGCAATATAGTATATCTAATATACAGTACATATGTTCAACATAGACTGCAGTGTAGAGATGTAGCAGCTTGACCTGCATATAGCTGGGCTTATTGTCACCGACTGCCCTGCTTTCTGCATAGACCAGATGTTTGCTCAGTACATCATCAGAGTATTGGAGAAAATGAGCAAAGCTGTCAAATTTTAGTTGGAATTGATTGTTTGCAGCACAAGCTACATCAGATTTATATTCAGCATGTTTATTTTAGAACTGGCAATGATGCACATTGTGTTTCGAAACTGAGCTGCGTTTCACCTACTGATGTCAGTAAAGGGCTGCAGAATCTCGAAAGAGCTATAAAAAACAAGTTTAAAAATAGACAAAGCTTCAGAATCAAAATGTGTGGAGATGAAACATGATAATTCTGAACAAATAACACTGGATTTAAGTTTTTTTTTAGCTGAAGCACAGTTTCAACAGGAATACCAGAAGTGAACTGGAAAAAGAGAGAAAATTAGAAACAGACAGGTCTTATGAAAAATATTTCTGGGAGCTGATCATAAAACACACTGACACACGTCGAATTAAATCTGCAAAAGTTTCTATCATGACAGTCACAAACAGCATTTTGCCATTGTGTGACATATCAGGCCTCTTCATCTCATTTGAATACACTGCTGGGATCTCAGTGACATATTCATGCTGGCTCGCGCTTCTACCATCTGTCCTCTGAACAGAGTGAAGGCAAATAGATCATCCAAACTGAGTAGAAAAGAGAGAGGTGATTATCGTAACGCAATGATAGAAAATATTTTTTCAAAACTTTGAACGCAATCAATCATCTGAATGTATTTAATGCATGGCTTATTCATCCTCCTTCAGAAGGTAGACGATGTGATTTTCACGAGGCACTTTGTGTGCGATGAGCTCATGAATCAGGCGGAGGAGGACACATGCATCAGTCATGGCAGGGAAAACATTTAGTTTTTCTTTTATCCATGTACAATGCCCTGATTTGATCCCTGTGTAATCCTTGAGTGGGGTTGTCACACCCAGACTAAGTGGCCCTGTGTAACACTATTACATCAAAATCATACTAGTGAACTCTGCACTGAATAACACTTCTTCATATGTTAGAGGACATACTGTAGCTTATTTTTATGACGTCACAATGTGAAATATCTTTAAATGCTGGTGATTAAAAAAAAGATTGGTGCTTCAACACCATAACTGTATACATAAAGTCTAGAGGGGACCCATAATACAGTGACATCAGAGTCAGTGTCCAGCTGAACTTCAATATGCAGATTGCCAAAAGTCCAGGGATATGTGTCCTCCACTTTCCACTTTTAGAAAGAGATATTCCAGCAATATGCCTGACCCGACAGTGGAGTTCATTATTCTGAATCAACCAACTAGAGGCTGCTGCTGTAAATAAGCACAGCACACAGTAACTAACATTAAACCTATTTAGCTTTTAGCTTTAGCTTAACAAGGCTACTAATGCTACCTTGTGAGCTTGGATTATTACTCAGCATCAAATTGAAGTGTTAGCAGTGTTAGCTTGCTCTTGTGAGCTAGAGCAACCATAGAGACACACTGTCTGTCTTTTAGCTCTTCACAGAGTCGTGTGTCTTTCTCTGAGGGACATCTTTAGATTCAAAATGTGGCAGAAGTAACTCTGAATTCAGTTAAATTAATTCAATGTTAGCTGCTGCCGTAAACACTGTGTCTTCACTTTGATGCTGAGTAATAAACCAAGCTCACAACCCCGCCTAGCTAGTTAGCCAGCTAGATAAGTAGCATGTGCAGCCTTACTAAGTAGCTAAGTAAATAAAAGGACATTTTAGTTTCTGTGTCCTGAGTTTATTTTCAGCTGCAGACTCAAGCAGTGACAACACCACTGTCATGAAAACTGACGTGAAATGAAATAAAAAGTCACATTATGAAATGGCATGAACTAAATGTATAATTGGGAAAATGCCAATATGAAATAAAAACAGATATTGGAAAAAGGGCATTTTGAAACAAACATTTCTTGTGTGAATTATATTATTATAAAAATAAGAATGATTAAATAATGTTCTATAATAATGAGATGAGCTTTAATAATTTCTCAAATTATTTCACAAATGATTGTTTCATTTATATATTGTACACAATGTATTCATATGAACACTTATTTTATCATTATTTATTTATTTATTTAATGATTTTTATAAACATTTGTGCTGCTTGCGTTATTCAGTATAACCTGCATGAAAATCCATTCACAACTATTTGAATACATGATAAATAAGCACATTAACCTGCCACTACAATTATCTGCCTATTATTATATATTACTATATTATCTATTATTCCACCTTTTGTTTCTTGAAACTGTTTTATGCCCATGTCCAAAAGAATTCCAAGATCAAACCAAACAAAGTTATTATTTAGAATTTTCTAGCATTGGTGGTAGTAGCATAAGTAATAGTTATTTTAGTGTAAACACAGGCATTTGTTTTAGTCAGTGATGCAGATTCTTTTCTTATAGTCATTTTTATCATTATCTTTCTAGATGTGAAAGTGGGTTTTTAGGCCCTTGCAACATGAAACACATGTACCAAAGTATGCCTTGGAGCAGTCCTCACACCAATCTCCCCAGAGACACAGAGAAATGTGAGCTTTCGCCTGCATGCCCTGAAGGAGCAGTTTGACTTCACAGGAGAAGAACAGCTTGACAAGTCAGACGGCTTTCAGTGTTTGAAGCTTGGGAGCGCTCACTGTCTGAACACAGCCCATTGCTTCCTGCGAGAAAGAGATATAACCAAAACTTTTTTGTTATTGCTTATTCTTTTGGTACTTCTATTTCTCTACTTTCATCCTCTTTGCAGAAAACTTCAACATACTGAGACAGCTATAATCAAGGTAACTAATGCCCTGTTTAGTTCTAAACCTCCTGGGCTCAGATGCAGCGTTGGATATAGTGGACTGTGCTTTTCAGTTGATAATCATTTGTCCTGTCCATACTGGCTGTGAAGTGATCCCTCCTAGGTCCAATTCCAAATCAAAGAGATGGGGGACAAAATCAAAAGTCCTCATTCTGTGCAAAAATCCATTCAAAAGTTCTGCTGAGGCTTCAGCAGTCTGAGTTAATATCTTCCAAATTAGTGTTTGTTTAGTTCAAAATTCCCTTGCAGAATGTTCATTCTTTGTAACTTTGGAAGATGCCCACTTGGTTAGGCTAACTCACACTGCCTCTTATTAGCTTCAGCTAAACTTTGGAATACACTTTTGCACAGAACGTTTATTATTATTATGATTATGTTCTTCAATAAAATCTTCAAAATCTGCAATCCGCAAAACACCTGTTCTAAAAAAAACATTTAAAAATGTGATTTAGAGTGCATTTAGTGCACGTGTTATTTTGACAAATAAAAGAGAACTTTGCTATCTAGGATGTGAAAACTTTGAAGCTCTCTTAACCACTCAGACTGCCGAGAGAACCTTATACCAAGGTCATGATTTCTAAGATCCTGAATTTAGAGGGATTTAGGGAAAATACTGCTGCCATCAAGAGAAACAATACAAGACAAAACACAAGCCCCTCTCAGCCTGACCAATTATATTACCAACTTTCTTTTTTAACTTTTATGGATGGACTGGATGTTTGGTTGCTAGTGACAGGTTTACTGTTTTGCTCCTCAGGAAAATTCATGCTCAAGAGGCCTGCTGCGCTATGGTCACCAAGACAAACCACACAAGTTCTTCAAGGCCCCTAATTTAAATGGTAAATGGACTTTACCTATTCACACACACAATCATACACCGATGGCAACAGAGCTGCCATGCAAGGTGCTGGCCTCCATTAGGAGCAACTTAGGGTTCGGTCTTCCAACCCTGGGATTAATGGACAACCCGCTCTACCTCCTGAGCCACAGCCACCCTTATCAGAGGATTACATCACACTGATTATTACATGCACAAATGTACATTTTGACTATGGGAAATACAATTTTGTTAGTGCTCGTTTTAGTGTGAATGGAGTAACAGATGGATGGGTGGGTGGTTGGGTTTTTTGCAACCACAGAAAAGTACGTGAAGGTCATTTTACGTAATTCTTTCACTGTTTTTCTGCAGAACTTTGCCTGAAAATTTAAAAATGTTCGTATGGTATTGAGATTTCAGGTTTGTAGTCTCACTAAGAAGAGACCCATGCTGCATGTTGGGATGAGTTTACTCATGACTTCCTCCATCCTTGTTCATTGTGGTTTTCCTGCATCTCTCTGTGCACACACTTAACTGCCTTTATGAAGTCAAAAGACTGACAAAAGGATTAACACTGAGCCAGTATGTGTTTTAAAAGGTGTGCATTAGTTGGTACTCTACTGCTGCCTATACCCAGACACAGAGGGATGCAGTGAATAAATAGGCGGTTATGATAAAGCTTCTTGGATGACTCCATTAGTCTTGGTCCACCTACTGGTTTTGGCTACAGAACTGATATCTGCAGCATAAGTGAACAGCAGTGTTTGGGAGGGGGAACAGTGAACCCTAAACAGCAAGAAGACTTTGGTCCTCACCACCAGGTTCATCAGTCTGCTTCCTCCTCCACAGGAAGCTCTGCAGAGCGGAAATGCTATTTTAGTAGGCCTGCCGCTTCTTGACATGTAGGAATCAGGAGTGCATTAGAGGTTTGCTTGGGAGTGTTGTTTCCGTCAGGCATGACCACATTGTTTTATAACAGGAACTGACTTTAATTAGAATCCATCAAGACCCCTTGGGGTTTCCTTAAAAGTATAGCCACAATTCCAGATTCAAAGTCAAACAAACTAAATGTTTGTAGTGGAAGAGAAACAAACTGATTTGGTTGTAACTAAGAAGAGACTGGCTTTGTGTCTGATTCTAAACTTGTACTTTTCCTCTGATGTCCAGGAGAGTGGGGGCATGTATGTGGTTACCCTCAGAGCTACACAAAGTTAATATACTAGAATAAAGATTTAGTGTATTCCTTTCCAAGCGTTGACCGACCAGTGAAATTATGTGACGTTCAGAACAAAGCTGAGATGGGCTGGAATCTTTAAATATGGGGGTAAATGACAATCAATGTAATACCATGATGAACTATGAAAAGGGTTAACTTTGCACAACAACTGACTTTTTTTTGTGCAGCATCTTTTATCACCGGAGAACAAAGGCTTATTTGGGGGATTGTAAAGAGGCTGAATCCTGAACACATAAGCAGCCTAAGACATTTTTGAAACACAGACTGCTGGCATGTTTCCATTACATTAATCAGTTCAGAATATGAGGTGAAAACTTTTGTAAAGCTGTTTTCTTAGGAGAGACAGCCCACATGCAGGAATATAACAGAGCTGTGAGGCCACAGAGAAGAAAAGCATCAACAGAAATGTGGCACATACTGCCCTCTGCAGACTGTGGGCTGCCTTGTCACTGGACATAAACTCTTAATGACAGTATACTGTATACATCAAATACTGCAAAGGGCGTCTAGAGCACCAACAATATATTTAATATTGTTTTATATAATAATATACAATACGTTTTTAGATCCCTGTGAGTGATTGTCATACATTACTTAGATTCCCACTCAACAAAGGTTAATGTGACTAATTAAAATTAAGGAACAGAAAGTCAAGGAAAAACTTAAATCAGTGCAGAAACATGATACAATGACATGAAATAAAGGCACCTTAACTAGGAGACCCTTACTTTCACTATTTTGAACAACATGCAGCTGGAAATAGCTCTTGCTGCTGGTTCCAAGACCTCATAAGTCCCTGTCACTATCTCACCTCCTGAACGAATAGAATGTATTTTAAAAACATCCAGTTTTCTCCCAAAGACACTAAAAGAAGTGGATGACTCTTTGTCATGTCCTAGGTTGTCAGGGATTTTGATATAGCAACTATAGAATACCATTTTAAACTACTACTTAACTATTTTTTAGGTAATATCAAAGAAATCAACAGGACAAAAACCTCAGTTCAACTAACACAGATTTGTATTTTATTTAAAATGATTATCATAGAAGTGCACAGCACTGACTGGAATCCTCTTTGTACAGAAGAGCACTTTTCTCTGCAAATAAACTGTGACATCTAGAGGAATATATTCTTTCCTAATTTTACAAATGACACTCATCAAAAAAGAAAAAGTTCTGGGAACAGAACACCTACACAAACAGTGCTCTTTTCTCAACCAAAAGTCCCCTTTTGTAACCGGCCGTAACTTAGCATAGCAATAGTCATAAAGGCTACAGGCATGAGGTATTTGTACGTTCAATACTTCTGAGGTAATCCGGCTCAAATAAATATAATACTTTTGGTACAGAGGTGCAACCTCTGCCTCTAGCCCCCTCACAACAACATTCATACCCGATATCTCAAACAAAAAAAAAAAACATCCTAATGCAGGCTCTCCACAGAAAATTACAGCAGAGTATGCATATTGCACATTGTGTACACCTTATAGTTCTAAGTGCTGTACCAATCTCGTCAAGTCTCTTTAAATTAAAAACACGCTTTTTCCTTCAGTGTATTCTGTTATGCTCAAGAGAAACAGATCACATCTCTTCTCTCTTCCTCCCCCAAAATGACTAAATCCTGAAAAATTCATCATCTGTCAAAGCACGGAGCAGCGCAGGTGTAGTGCATGCTGACTTGGTAAGCCCTGTTGGGAATGTTGGACTTTGGATCTAGTGAGGCAGTGATGGCCTGGGTGTTGCCGTGCTGGGGGCCGTTAGGAGCCTGCAGGCTGGTGGTGGAGTGGCTGAGGTAGGAGGCAGGCCCGTGATTAGAGGCCAGGTTCGGCTGCTGGGCCTGCTGGGGATACTGCATGCTCGGCCGGTGCAGGTACTGGGCCACAGTGGCTGTCTGGCCTGAACTGTGGTACCCCGTCTGGCCCTGCTGCTGCTGCTGCTGCTGCTGGCCGGGCTGCTGGCACTTCTGCTTGTTGGCCTCTTTGACATCACTGTCATGTGCACTAGAAAAATAGGAACAAAGAGTTGGACTGTTAATTAGCGAAAGGATTCAGTGCTCCAAGACGAGCATAGACGTCTCTTTTTGAATGTGTAGTGTGAAATGTATAAGCTACTGTCTGCTTGTACTGTGTGTGAGGTCCTATTGTCCTTGTGTAATGTGTGTCAGCATGTACTGCGAATTGTCAGTATCCATCTGCATCACTGTCGCCAAGATGAATTCCTGTATGCGTATTTGTCCTTGGTGACTACAGTCATTTATATTAACTGTCATGAGCATGTAAAGTCAGTGTCATCTGAGCTGCAGACAGATACACACAAGAGCAGCTTCTCTGCACATGGGACTAGGTTCTCCCATGTGTAGCCTGTGAGGCGCTGTAGTCGGGGCGGCCATGTGGGGGACAGGTGGAGGATGAGGCGGGAGGTGGCCGCACACGCAGCAGCCACCAATGAGGGGGCAAAACACAAAAACACATGATCTGAGGGGAGAGAGAAAACAGCAATCCATCACCACATGCAGCAAAAAAAGAGCACTGCTCTACAAGCCAAAACACGGTAACTTCATAACTGGCCAAAATGGAGTTAACACCAGAATCTAACTTTTAGATGTTCGTTTCACCATAGAAAATATTATGCCATTAACGTTTTTTTGAAAACATATAAAATTTGCACTAAAAAAACAAAACAGAGGTAAAAACCAAGACAAACAGCAGTAACTGCACCTTAGCTGTGTGTTTCGTTCATTCTGGCTTTGTATTGGTGAAACTTTATTCTGGTTTGGTAATTTGTGGGCTGTCGAAGTTGCTGTTGCACTTATTGTCTCCCTGCCACAGAAAGACTAGACAGCTAAAACAAGAGTGCTATATCAAGTAAAAGCTAGCTAGCGAGATGGACAAGGCTAGCCTTAGCTAAAGCTAAAACTACATTTGCTTATGGATTTCTCCGCAGCCGTTATCTGTAATTGAAAAATATACATTTTGATGAACCAAAATCTTGGTAATTCAGTTTGTTATTCCACATAATTTCAATCATGACAGAATACAAACCTAGCTAAATTCCTGCTAAAGCTAACTAGCTTAGCAGAGTAGCAGTATCTGCCATCTCAGCTTTTGTTTTAACTCTGGTGGAATTAATGTGATTTGTTGTGGTTAAGCTAATTTTAAAAATCACAGTTTGTATTAAATTGTAAATTAATTCATTATATTGATTACAATATAAATATTAACTCAGGTGGACGGACACAGGGGAAAACAGAGTTTTATTATTTTATATTAAAATATAGCCTAGTTAAAATGAACAAAAAAGGTGAAAGAAGACATTTTGTGGGAAGTTTTGGGCAATTGTGCATAAAATAATCAGCCTAAAAAGACATAAAAATGAAAGCATTACAACATTTGTATCTGTTACACAGGTTGGCGGCCAGCCTGAAAACATTTTTACATTTTTTCTGCACGTTTTTCTTAACTTCACAACTGCTGCTCTCTTCCTTTGTAGGGAAGTGTATTACTAGAGTAACTTGGTTGTTACAGTATGTAGGGAGATGTGAGTGGTGGGAGTTAAACCTATGCCATTTGTATACATTCTCAAATCTGCATAATTTCTGGAGTAAAACTGAACTTTTTGGGACCCGACTGACCCCTGTAGGTCTTTTGATCACACATTGAGGGCCATCTGTAAGACTAAGAGGTCCAAATAGCTTATGAAATGCAACATACCTTGCAAGGAAACCTCCAGGAAATAATCAGCATACTTGGCCATGTATAGTTTGGTCTTCTCCAGGCAAGTCATAGGCCAACCATCATGGAGGTCTCCCTCATGGACGGCAATAGACAGGTAGTATTCTATGAAATGAGCAGCTGTAGGGAGGTACAGGTTCCACTGGAAGGTTTCCAGCAGGAGCAGCTCCATGTGAAGTAAACCCTGCTTAGTCAGGACCAGGTTCATGGAGCTCATGCAGCCCAGGCTGTTCAGGGTCTCCAGCTTGGGCACCCTGTCCTCCCTTTCCTCAAATTTACCTGCAATGACGAACAGTTCCAAAACATCACACCATGCAGAGACCGAACAGTCACGTGCTGGAGTGTAAGGTCAGTTCCAAACTCACTCGCCAAAAGAAGACATGAGAGTGAGACCATGTGAAGCTGCTGCACCGTGACATCGTAGCGGTCCATGAAGAGGTCCAGCAGGTAGACAGCCAGGTGTCTGGCTGCAGGACACAGCCTGAAGCGGTTGCTGACAATGGCTATGAGGTCTGCAAAGTATCGTCTCAAGTTGAGCTGAGGGGACTGACCTTTGTAGGAAGGCAACTTGAGCTCCTGTTAGACAACACATTGTGTTTGAGACCTCAGAGCATAAAGACTTTATGGTCTCTAAATCTTAGTTTGGTTTTAGTCTGTGAGAATAAGTGAGAATCCTGTGAGTATACACAACATACTTGCAAAATACACACGTGTCTCCATGACATAGTTTTGTCCATCAGAGAGCCTATACAAGTTTATCTTTTAACTGCAAAATCTCTCTCTTACTTTCTCCTTACATATTGTGGGCACAATTCTTAAAAATAAATAGATCATATACGGGATCCTTATTAAAAATGTTTATGCTATCCATTTATTTTTTAAAAATGGCTATTGACTAATAATTAATAGTTCATCGATTTAATTGGTATCAGCCTCAAAAATCTGGTATGGGTTGCTATAACACACGCAGAAAACACAGACCTCCACTACAAAAACCACAGATTAACACTACAAAGTAACTTATCTCCATGGTTGTTCCCATGTCTGTATTTTGGCAGCCATCACCAAAGTTATTGCGTCCCACTCACTTTGTATCGTAGCGCCTGGTATATATCTGCAGCGAGTTGTCCTTTCCACCATTGGTCCTCTAGCTCCATTTAATACAGTGCATTGGAAACCTTTGAAAGGCAAAACATGCCAAAGGCAATCAATCAACTCATAGTTCGTGCTGAAGATGCTCTGCACATGGAAAAAAAACAAAGCATCGGATGCACAATGACACTTTTAAGCTCGCTGAAGTGTCATACGACATCCGCACAAACTGCTCACGTTAGCGTAGTGGGCACGAGATCAATCGCCTGTCATTCACTGTAGGCTACTTTTCTAAACTAGGAAACATGTTTTTGTTGACGGGTCAAAAGTGGAGACTCACCCAATGAGCACATGTAGTGAATCTTAATTCAAACTAGCCGCACATGCTTGCTCACACCCATTGTTGTAGTCAGTGAGGCTCTTCGGCTCTGCACGAGCTCAAAAACACTACTGCTGCCTTCAAGTGCTACCGGAAACACCAACTTTAAGTTGAGAACCCATGAACGACGAACGGAAATGAAGCCGAGAAATCCGAAAAGTGGCGTTTAGCAGGTGGAAAAAGAAAACACTTGTGGTACAACAGGCTACGTTATTTATCACATCTTATTGTGCTTTCATCTTGTCTGTGCCCCTAAAGTACAACGTCAAATGTCTCAATGTTCCCAAATGTCCCAATTTTCGATTTTGCCACCAGGTGGCCGAGGACTCGGGACACTGGAAACTTTTTGACATTTGGGTACTCAACCCGGGCATGTACCAGAAATGTCAAAAAGTTTGACATTTCCAATTTAATAATTTCAAGTTTAAGCAGTTTGTCTAAAGTGCAAGTCGAGGGATGGGTTTTTGCAGCTGAACATTTTTGACATTTGGGTTAGGACATTTGGAAATCTGACCACTCCATTCATAGGTATTCCAAATGTCAGATTTTTTTGTTAGCTGATATTTGGACATTTGCAATACTTTTGAATGGTGAATGTCCCACACAAAAGTATCGCAAATGTCAGATGTGCATATTTTGTCATAAAAGGTCCCAGAGACCCCAGATTTTGCCCAAACAATGTGTGTGTGGCCTAGAACATGCCCACATGGTCAAATCCCATCTTCAACATGTACAAAAAAGTTAGCTTTTTTTTGGAGCAATCAAGTGAGGAGGGTCAAGGTGGGTCAGATTGGTGACAATTTTTTTTTCTAAACATGCCAAAGGTCTGGTTCCAAGTCCGACTTAAATAGCAGTGTCTATTATGTAACATAGCTCAACAACAAGTGTTTATTTTAGGTCAGGACATTTGCACTACTTTTGCAATACTTTTGTATGGGACATTTGGGTTAGGACATTTGGGAACAGTGACCTCTCCATTCAAATGTATTGAAAATGTCCTCCCTAATATTCTGACATTTGCAATACTTTTGAGTGGTCAGTGTTCCCAATTGTCCTAACCTAAATGTCAAAGATTTCCCAAAATCAATCCCTTTTTTAAGTATTCCCAAATATCAGTGCGTTCTGCCACACAAGTTATTCCACTGAAATTTTACCATTTTTAATAAAGCTAGAAAGCTGCAACCTTTCCCACTCAAAGGTGGGCTTGTGGAGAACAACTGAGTGACATTTGGTGGTCCTGGCTGCATTTTAAACCCCACAAAACCAGCAAAAGAGGTCAAAAGGTTGCTGGGTTCCCTTGTTTTTTTATGTCATATTTCAAAACTTCAAATGTGCATATTCAGGTTCAGGTTACTTTATTTGTACCCATAGGTAGATTTGTTTTGCAGTTCCGAAAAATCAAGACAGACATCCATCTAAAGACAATTAGACATTTTTACAGACAGTACAAACAGTAGACCAGGACTAGACATGAAAAAGTGTTCAAGATAGCATCAATGTGTGCAATGTTGCTACATTTTGTTAACCAGGTTGATGGCTGCTGGAACAAAGCTATTTTTGTATCTCTTTGACCTGCCCATTGGGACCATAAACCTCCGTCCTCTGTATTTTCTCACAGGAAGGTCCCAGAGACCCCAAATTTTCAACATACACTGTGGGCAGGGTCTTGAACAGACTCAGATCATCAAATCGCCTCTGCAACATGTACATTTTTTTTCTTTATTTGGAAATGCCAAGTCAGGATGGTGTTAGACATGACAAGTCAAACATCCTCAGTGAAAGTTGGTCAAATTGGGGAGGTTTTCTTTCTAAACATGTCAGAGCTTTGATTTTTTTTTTTTTGTTTAGACCCTCTAGCACCTAGCATTGGTGCACGGGAAACTTGTCAACCGCCATTACAAATTAATGGGAGGATTTTTGTAGCGTAAATGAATGGAAAGTTTTACCTAAATGTCACATTTTCCAATGTGCATATTTTCTCCAAAACCCACTAAATCAGATGAACAATATAAATACTTTCTGTGTACCAGTAGTTTAAATGTATTCCTGTACGTGTTCTTCCCAGAAAAGAAGCTATGCATGTTGTGTTTCATGTTGACAAAATAATTTATTGGGTCATTTCTGAAGTACAAATGGGTCAGTTTGGCCCAGCAGCACAGCACAATTCAATTAGACCCAATAGATTAAGGCAAAATCAATGTTACAATGGCTTCCCTGTCTTTGAAAAGCAAAGCAACTAATCTAATGCACAGTCCCACGTTACCCGAACACCTCAATTTGATAATGATGCAGAAAGTCATTGATTATAAGACCTTAGCTGATACATCATCACATATAGCTATGTGTATTCAAGCAGTATGGGAGATTTTAGCTGGAGTTATAGAGGAATGTCTACATTGTTGAGCCAGCAGGACCAGGAGAAAACAAGGTTTATTACATTATTCTAGAAGGTAACACACACACTGCTGACTCTTCTGTGGCTTGCAAGGAGGTGTATTCATGGAGCCAGTATGATCCAACGATGTCATATCCAGTCATTTATTGTCAGAAAATATAGTATTTTTTCAGTGGATCAGTCCCAAATCAGTCCTCCTGCAAAGAACTGACATACATAATTAATTGAGTATGTTACTTTGGAAACATCTACTAAAATCCATTAAATTTCATCATCATAATTTTAGCAGTTACACTGTGCTTGAAGTAACCTTACTTTCTTTTTATTTCTTTATATGTTCTGTAGGGAGCACTAGTGCAAATTCAATAAAAAACAACTGACAAAGATGTCATAGTGCTTCCATTTTGCGCTTGGATAATAAAAAAGAGCAGTCCAGAGATTGTGGCTGCATGCAGAGGTTGAGTCTTAAGAGGATTGGTAATGCTAGCAGCTCTGTGGTAGCGAGGTGGTGAGTAGTCTTGTTCTTAATGGACTTAAACTGTCTCCCAGAGGAAACAAATGGTGTCCTGGGCGGAGGGAGCTGGTGGCCGTCCTTTCTGTGCTTTTCCTCCCCGTGGTCTCATGCAGTGCCTCAGTGGAGGAGTGTTAACAACCCACTGCTGCTTTTTCTGACAGGCAGAAATAACAAAGTAGAGCATGTAAGCAGTCTTTCAGTTATTAATGTTACACTGGATCAGTACTGGCAGTGTGCTTCCTCAGTGTTTTCAGAAGGATCATCATCTTCTCTGAAATATTCTGGTCAGGGGGATATTGGTGACGCCAAAGATCTTGAATGACTCACCTGGTGTCTAAATCTGACCCATTGATTTTTTTGCTGTACATCAGACATTCATTGGTAACACAAATGCTCATCTTTAACTTATCTTAGTTTTGGGCGGGCTCTGTATCCAAGTTGTTGGCAGCACAAAGGTCACTCTTCCCATATAGACTCATTCACATAAGATTTAATGACAAACCAGCTAGTCACACAGGAATAATGGAGTGCATATCTATAGTAAGTTCACAGTTAAAGTCAAAAGGTTACATATAAAGACTACATTAGGGCTATGTAAGTTGTAAAGTAGAAATAGTACGTTGGTCCAACACATAAAAATCAGTAAATACAAGATGACATGCTTATTTTTAACTACTTATTTTTAACTACATGAAGTTGCACATTAAAATTACTTCCAACATGTCTCTGAAACAACAGTCAAGTGAATATATTTTATTACAAATTCATGTTAAAGATCACTAAAAGGTCACAGCCAATTCATCTACAGCCTATCACCTAGATGCAATAAAGCGTGTCACATTTACTGAACTCAGGCCCAGTGGGCTATTTTCATGCCCTGTTACTGAACTGTAGGGAGTAGCCCTTCATTGTGTGTTAATGTGATTTGTGAATTAGAGACCCAAAGGGTGCCCAGCTTCTAGCAGAAGTAACCTACAGTGTTTTGCAAGATAATGGACATTACACTCCCTACCATAAGTGGACTGACCCCCAACTGAGCATGTAAAGAGAAAAATAACTAAATTTTAATAGATTTTATGCATTTTCAAAAAGCATTTTCCATTTCAATATCATTCCGTTTTGTATTTGATCATGTTCTTATTGCTTCCCTCTTGAACGAATTATAGTATAAACACAAAGTCCCTAGGTTTGTATGTTAGTTTATTGTCATGAATTTAGTATTTGATTACGTAACACAGCTTTTTATCTTCAGACAAAAACTAGAATAAAAACAGTACACTGATTATATATGATTTAAGCTAAGTTACAAAAATGTTTTCACTCCAAATTTGCAAGCCATTGCAGCCTGTTTTAATAGCTAAACATCTTGTGGAATTGCCTAGCTCACTTGTGCGTTGAGGTGGGCATATAGACTATAAGACTATAACACTAAAAATGTGTCAGTTTAATTGTTTACCACCCTGCTCTTTCAATATCCAGCACGGGAATTATGGGTGCAAGTTTAACTTGAACCATTTTATTTGAGGGATAAGTGTTAGCTTCCAGTTGACATTAGTTTGGTGAAGACAGCCTTTACTGGGGAAAGAGGTTTATTAATGATTGCCTGAACTGTTGTTTTACAGCTTTTTGCAGTTGTTTTATATTATTCTGACAGAAGTTAATCAACCCCATATGAATTACATTAATGTACTGAGAGCAGTGTTTGCTCGGTGTTTGTGTTTAGCTGTGGGACAGGACAGCTCTCTGTCGGAGGCACCAGGCTAAAGGCTAAAGCAGCTCAGACTAGAGGCTGTAATCCCCGTATGAAACCATCATGGCTGCCACTCGCTGAGCTGTCAAGCTCTCCACAAAAGAAAAGGTAAAAACCGAGACAACTACATATATAACTACAGCTTTATTATTAATGTAAAGCACCCGGTGCGTTATCTGCAGTAATAACTCGATGCAAGGCTAAAAAAACTGTTCTGGCGTAACTTTGTTGCCACGCTTTTTATTCTTCAAGTTATTTCGTCTTTGTAAGCTCTTGCCGCGTCACGTTAATTCAAATCACTCATACGCTATTTCAGAAAACGTTTTAACAGTTAGCTCGGATGCTTTATAACAACATGTGTTTTCATGCGAAAGGAAAAAGGCTCTAATAGTATCACAGTGGGATAGTTTTGTCGTAACTTCACAATTCCCAAGGCGGTCGTTGCTCGGTACAAAGGCAGTCTCATCACTCTGTTGTGGTTAAGTCAAACTGCACAATGGCCGCACGAATCACCGATTAATCTGCTACTAAGAAGTGCAACCTCAGGCTATTATACTCGTTTTGTTGGTGCATTAGTTAGTTTTGGGACGTTTTTAATTGCGCCTCCCACCATAGCGCATTTTGGTGTGTTTTAAGCAGGGCATGAAGTTCATAACTATTGTGTGAGCAGGTGAGTTAAAGTGCAGTTTATTGTACCTGGTGGCTGATAAGGTTTTAAGTTCGTTGTTTTATTCCTGATCTGAGTGTGATGAATTATTATCCACGCAGAGGGATTTTGAGCCATAGCCAGCAACAGGTGGACAAAAAGAGGAGGACTGTGAATGCAGCTTCTTTTTATGGGTTTGCTGTAAAACTATGAAACAGCAGTCTCAAGTCAACACAGAATGCTGGTTCTTTTGAAAGCATTTCATAACAAAAGTACATACATTTGACACAAGCACTCATAGATTTGTTGCATTTGCTTTGAAGCTGTGTTTTTTTTTGGGTGCTAATTCTTTGTGTTTTTCTGCGCTTTCAGAAACCCTTACAACCATGGATTCAGTGGATACCTCCACAGGAGATGATAAACGGCGTGTCAACAAGAAGAATAGAGATTGGCACAAACGGCTCCACCTCAGGAAGACTGCCGCTCAGACCCAAACTATGCAAAGTGAAGATAAGCTTGGACCAAAGAAGATAACAGAGGAGTGGGAGCAAAGCACAGTGTGGCCTTCATCAAAGAAGCCCCCCCAGGAAGCACAACAGAGTCAGCACAGGACAAATGACAGCGGAAATACACTCAGGTTCACATGCTCTGAATGTAGGGACAGCTTGAAATATGTTCCCAAAGACTTAGTGAGACACTTTGAGGAAAAACACAGAGGGAGCCCACCAGTTTTTCCCTGTCATATGTGTGCTTTTAGTACACACGAGTTCTCCTACCTTCAGGTTCATCTATTAAGCCACAAGGACACTTTTTCTAGTTGCAGCATTTGTAATGACAATGTTCAACGCACATGGCCTGAATTCAGTGCACACCTGTCCATTTATCACTGCCAAAATGGCAAATATTCATGTGAAATTTGTCATAAATTCTCCACAGGTGACATTAGAGTATTTTTAGAGCACATGTATGCACATCATTTCTGCTCGGAAGGAGCTAATGATGATCTATCGCTGCACACAAAGGACAAAAACAAGTTTGGGCCAAAAACAACCACTCAAACTTTACGTTGTCAGCACTGTGGCTATGAGGCATCTCAGAAATGGTTGATTACTAAGCACGTTAAAGCTGTCCATGTTTGCCAGAATGGTAATCAGAGGAAGAAGAAGAAGAAGGAGGTTCATTCCATAGCAATGAAACCTAATGACCAAATCCCAAAAATTAAGCCTAGATTAACAAGAAGTGCAGTTAGGGAAATGTGCTGGCTGACACAGGACTGCCTTTCTCTGCCAGGGAGAGAATTCCTGGATAAATACTGCCATCTGTCTGATCCACAAACCACTTTGGAGGAGACTAAACAGTTTTTGATGAAATCTGTCGCTGGGGAAACCAGCAACCAGAAATGGACCAAGGCTCTTAAAACCGTTTTGTCAAATGTTCCTCAAGACATGAATCTTCATCCAAAGTCAGAGAATGGCATCATGTCGAATTCGTCGGATCTTACTGTCCTGACAGTCAAGAACAAGATAACGGTAGATCAGAACGGTGCTACTTACGCCAAAAGTTTGCAAATGATGACATCATCAGATAAGGAAACTGTTTCCCCCGAAAGTGCTCATGATGATGCTTGTTGTGTAGTTGACCAAAATGGATGCCAGTCAAATTTGAATGATCATACACCTTGTCCACAGACTGAAACCAAACTGAATAATGACGTCTTAATGCCAGCCCAGAATGAGCCATCTGAGTGCACTCAAATGCAGGAAAACAGAGAGAATCAGGAATTAAAGACTGATCAGGGAATCGAAGAGCATGGTAAAAAACACGAGGAGCCTATGCATGAGGATGGGATTAATATCTTCAGTGAGCTGAAGTTGACAAATGAGAGCGAAGGGCGGACACCCGTTCATAAAGTTGTACTAAAAAATAAGAGGCGAAATCGAAGACGGAAAAGAAAGACCAGATGTAAAAAAGTGGATAAGAGGTCATCAGGATTGGCCTTAAAGATAGTGTTGAAGAAGAATCCAGTGAAGGAGAAGCAGTGGGTGTCGCAAAGGTCTTTGTCTCCATCAGGAGGTGGTCCGACAAATGACTATCATGGACTGCCAAGCCCTCGTACATCATTGGAGGAGACGGCGCGGATTCTCCAAAACACGCTGCTAACAGAAGTACACCAGAAGAAATGGACCAAAACTTCCATAACTGACCTGCACGACCCCTCTGAAGCCATCACTTCTATTCCACCATCAAAGCCAGGAGGAGAACTAACCCCCAGTTGTGCTGCAAAGCCATTGGGGTCTAAAAATATGGACGGAAACACGCCCGTCGTCCTCAAAGGCTTGCCGTCGACACATCAAGAAATGAAAGATGACACAGAGAAGTCACTGCAGTTCTCGGAAACAGAAGTTGACAAGAGCCGTTCAGCTGGTAGGAAGAACCCGTCACATTTGAGGGCTGCAGCCATGACTGAAGTAGAGGTGTGCCCCGAGAATGTACACCTCAAAACATCAGGCAGTGGCATGGACTGCCATGTGTCTGATGATAAGAAGAGTTCAGCCGCTGATGGAGTGACTCCTCATAGCAGTTACACCAGGTCTTCCCCTGTTTCCCAGCCTGTTATTACACCACAGGGTAAGACAGCAAATTATAGTTTCTACATAGACATAATGGTTAAGGATTTAATATGCAGTGGCATTTTCTTGACATACTTTTGAATGTTCAGTGCAATAGCAAACCTTTGTGTTTTGAAATGAGTATTTTCACTTTTTGTCTTGCAGGGGAGAGAAACTCCACAGATTTCAGCATCGCTCTCTCTTCAGAGCGGAGTGAGCACACCGTTGAGGGGATAAGAGGCAGAGAAGTGGCGGCAGACTCCTGCCCAGATCTCCTCAGCAACACCAACTTGCCAGCAGGGAAAGCCATCCAACAGGAGCCCTCACCAGCCTCTGGGCATCACTGGCAGCTGGTCCCAAAAAGCCTGGAGAGGACCCTGAAGTTAGTAGCCATAAATCCATCTCAGCTGGTAAAGCGTCCAGCGGGAGACCAGCCTGTTGTGGTGCTAAATCATCCAGACGCTGATATCCCCGAGGTAGCCAGGATCATGGAGGTTGTCAACAGGTACAGGGGAGAGGTGCAGAGGGTCGTACTGTCCCGGAGAACTGTGAACGCTCTCTCAGCCGTGAACGGCGAGGTCCCTAAGGTGAACGACCCAACGGACGCCCACGCTGATTCCGCGGGGCACGGTAAAAACTCTGTACAGGAGAGGTTTATGTTGAAATTGAAACTTCGCAGGGTGAGCAGAAAAAAGTACGAAGTCGTTGGTGCGGTCTCTCCCGGCAGGGACGTTGAGACCAAGTTTCGCTGCTGGTATTGCGGCAGGGTCTTTGCAAGTCAGGGAATGTGGATGGTCCATCGGCAGCGACATCTGATGGAGTGGAAGAGGCCAAACTGTGAAAACTCATAAATGTCGCGCACACTGGATGAAAAACAAAAATAGTCTGGAAAAAGATGACTTTGCAATACAACAAAATAATAATGGAAACAGTGATAGCCAGCCTCCTCAGTTTTTTTTTAAGGTCTTAACTATGATTGGTTGGTTTTGAGGAGAATCAAATTGTTATCAGGCTTCCTGGAGGGTTCACATTCTCTGGGTAATTTAAACATTTACCTGTTGTCTCTCTCCCAGTTTGAGTAGCTTGATACGAACTCTTTGTAGATCAGTGATTATTTGTATAGCCACAAGGATGTGGGGTTGATAATTTTGTTCTTTGTGTTTTTATTTTGTCTACGCAATAGCTTTATTTAAGGTGATTTAAGTACACTGTCGTATGGAATCTTTTATAGAACACTGTTATATGTATATTTGCCATACCATCTGAGTTTTATGAATCGGTTCATGTACGGGTAGGCTATACAGCATGGTAGCTATCATATTTATGTTTTTGGAATGGGACGCAGAGACCCACAAGTTACTCAGATATACCAAAACTGTGTGTTTGGGGGAAAAAAAAAAAGACAATAAGCTGTTTTATTCAACATTTATTTATGACTCTTTGGGTTAGCCTTTATATGCTTTTCTTTATGCTCTTTTGGGCCATTGGAAGAATCAGTGTATTTGTAACATTTTTGTATAAACTCCAAATTATGTTCCATTATAGCATTATCTGGAAGAGGTATGTTTTCATGCATTCCTTCAGTGGAAGCAGATGTCCCTAAAGACACGATTAATTCAAAAAAAGTAAACCTGTGTTTTGTCATGTCAGTGAAATACTATCAAAATGATTTGCATTCAAGAGGCTTAGATGATTTGATCGTTTTTTTCTCTCTCAATGAGTTTTCTCTTTTTTTGACTGAAATGATAATCTTGTCTTTTAATTGCACTATGAAAGGAGGATTTATATTTCCCCATTACCTCACCTTATCAGGCCTAAGCCTTTGACAATCTCAACCAGTGTCCTACTGTGGCTAAATATTTCCTTATGCAGCCATGATCCCTCAGTATTCTCAGCAAGGGAACAGTGGCTCTTGTGTGTGTGTGTGTGTGTGTGTGTGTGTGTGTGTGTGTGTGTGTGTGTGTGTGTGTTTGTTTGTCAAGGACCATTGGACAGACGTACCTCTCCTCTATACTGATATTGTATCCCTCTATGTATCCCTGTTTCTGGAGCACACACTGCAGTATCAGTAATCAGTTTTTTATATATATATATA
>LKNJ01001507.1:0-89299 GCA_002120245.1 Maccullochella peelii | reverse complement strand
AAAATTCATGACCATTGAGTGTGAATGGAAAATAGTTTGGAGCACTGAGAAAATCTAACCACTGTGGGGTAGTGTTTCTCTTCATAAGAATTTGGCTACACCCACAACTGTGTTAAGAAAGAAACTATTATAAAACTTAATGTACACTTCTGGCTTAATATCTGGGTGCTTTTGCTGAAATGTCACAACACAGTCATATGAAATTCTACAAGATGTACTACTTAAATAATAGTGTACATTAATTAGTGCTTGTTGGCATACTGGCTATAAAGAAGATAAAGATAAACATTGAAAACAAGTAGGTTTGTTTTCATTTACTTCCATTAACTTCCACATATACTTTTCACATGTGTCTGAGTGAAAATACTAATAATTTTTATTGTTTGTTACAATATGTAGTTTAGTTGATTAATTCTTGAATTAAAAAATACTTATTTTCTCATATTAAGTCAAAATGCCTGACCCCTAATAGCCAGTTTCCCAACTCAAATGATTAAATACTTGAGTGGCGGAATTTAAGATAATATCGTAATTAGGTATGCCAGAATTTACTGCTGATGCTATGTTTAGAGGAACTAATTTATTAAAGCAAAATGGACGATACCTACTATTTAACCTCTGTGGAGGTTCACTTTATTCATTTACAGCACGTGGCACAATGTACTCCAGGCAGCACCAACTGGACTCAAGGCTGTCTACGACCTCAGTCTAGTGGATAATTCATTGTGTTTTGACCTTTAGCCTCATGTCTCACTCAGTTAGACCGTAAGTTTGATAACTTGTCCTACAATTACAATATTTAGACATTAAATAATTGCTGACTTATATAATTGCAAAAAATCTTTTGCGAGATTTTGTACTTTTTTTCGATGCCAAAAAATAACTTGCCCATTTTAGCGTTGTTCTAACAAATAGATTGTTCGGTAATTTACAAAACAAGGACAGGTTTAGCGAAGAAACCGGACTTCATTTAGTAAGGCCAAAAGTCATTGATTGATGCTGTAAACCACCCCACTAATAATGTATTGCTCGTAATCCAATCCCAGTTTCTATATGTGCTGCAGGTGCGCTGTATGCCTCTGGCAACAAGAATACCAGACATAGCCACCACACCCTGTGCACCTTGTGCCTTGTCTGGTTGACTGCCCTTTCCCCCACGCACCATTGGTTATCCCATAATGTGAAGGGTGGAGATGCTCTGAGTGTCAGGTGCTGTAATAGTGAATTTGCAAGCGGTGTGTTAAGAAGAGCAGTTTATTCATGGAGGAAGTATTCATGGGAAAAAAAGATGTGGAGGCAGGAGCGAGATCACTGATAGAAATTAAGGTATAAGAGGAGGAATTATTGTGATGTTCATGACACACAGTGAATGTAGAGGTCTAAGTGCAATGCTCAGCACTTAAACATGATCACAATCTTTTCAAATCTATCTACAAGTGTGCATCTAATGTAATGTGCTCGCCATTTAAAGTGTACCAAAAAAACTGTTGAAACAGTTACTCTGGCACAAAAAGAGAAAAGATTTATGCAAAGCAACAGGGGAGGAGCAGCTGATGATATTTCTAGGAATTGATGGCAAGTCCACAAACATAATTAACATCTGTAGCAAATTCAAACCCATGCCTTAGCCGTGCTTAAGTATCATTGTGAAGATATGCACAATATAAATGTTCTGCCTGATACGTTGAAAACAAATGGCTGAATTTTATCCCCCAACACGGAGCTGCCAATGCAAAATACTCACATATGAATGTAATTCTTAAAACATTCAGTTGGTCTATTCTCTGGTTGCTTTCACAGCAAAATCAAGACATCAATGACATTGCCTGCCAACCCTGAACTGGATCACTGAGATTCTAATTTGCAAGGTTTAAAGTTAATTTAAAGTTTTCGTCATCTCATTCTAATTTAATATCATGTTTTCCATATGTCTTCTCTCGGAAGGTGTAGATGTAGCCTATGTGCGTATTTCCACAGATTTGTGTGTAAAATGTAAATGTGATGATTTATTATCACTTTGTTTTAAATGATGTATACCTGGATATACATACGTTAAAAGGTAATAGAAGCCCTAAATCACAAAATAGTAGCAATGTAAACTACTAGTGATCCATGCATACTTGGTCATTAAAAACAGTTAACACGTTAGCCTGAGCTTTTATGGATTCTGTACATAACCTGGTCCTCCACATTCAATAGGTCAAGTCTATGGTTAGTTGGTTAGTTCTTTACAACACGCTTATGGTGAGTTCAACAGGAGCTGTTGGCAGTTCAGTGTCTTTGGTCTTTGATGGTAGCTGTTGATTCATTCAGCGCTTCTTTATTGTGCTTTCCTGTGTATTGTGGGTTAAACAGACAAGGAGGTAATAGGTAACCCCAAAAAACAACAATATGCAGTCCCCCGTGAGGCAGGAAGTGTACTGTTAGTACTAGTACTACTAGTACACCTTTTTAAACTCGTGAATATCAGGCACTAGTAATTGCTATTTTATAACGTGTTATTACATACATTTATTTAGTAGTATTTTGTTATTTCTTGACATCCCCACCGATACAGCATGTATGGATACCTGGATTATCTGCATACTTAACGTGATCGCCACTGAACTCTGTACCTTGTGAATCTCCTTTGTCAAGTATCCACCCAGTCAATTATCCACCACAACAGATTAGTGAGGAAAACTACTGTTATTTAACCCTAGTATTAGAGGTGTAAAGTACTGTAAGTAAAAGCACTCGTACTTTACTTGGGTGTTTCCATTTTGTGGAAATTTGTACTTTTGTTCCATTACAGAGAACAAATAGGGAATAGGGAAATAGTGTACTTTTTATTCCACTACATTTATTGTATTGTATTACCTGTTACTTAAGATTTTACAATATAAACATGTTTACATTGATAACAGAACTTAATTTGATGCACTAATGCGTTTTAAGCAACCGGAGTTTATAAAGGAGTCAGACACATCAGTATTGACCAGCTAAATGCTGATTATTATGTTATGTGTTATCAACAGTTTAACTCTCTGTACTTGTGGTTTAACTTAACTTTAATAGTACATGTTGATGCTAAAACTGCTATTTTACTTATATGAGGAGCCCAACAACAATTATTTGCCCCATTAACCTCTAACAGTTTATCTGGCCATGTGTATGAGGGGTGACATTTGCAATTCAAAGACAAAAAAAATACCCAACCTGTCGGGCCTCTGAAATGCACAGCAGCTAATGCACAGTGGTGGAAAGTAACTAAGTACATTTACTCAAGTACGGTACTTAAGTACAATTTTGAGGTACTTGTACTTTACTTGAGTATTTTCATTTTCTGCTACTTTATACTTCTACTCCACTACAATTCAGAGGCAAATATTGTACTTTTTACTCCTTTACATTTGTTTGATAACTTTAATTACTTTGCAGATTGAGATTAATGATACAAAATAGAAATCAACTAATACATTCTAATATGTTATTATGGGTTAAGCTACCCAGCAGTATGTAAAGTGATTAAAATTAGCCCGGCCTTTACCAGCAGCAACATTAAAGCAATGTACACACTTTCTGCATGATGAGTACTTTACCTACTTTTGGTACTTTAAGTATATTCTGATGTTGATACTTTTGTACTTTTACTTAAGTTAGATTTTGAATGCAGGACTTTTACTTGGAGGTCTGATTTCTTCCACCACTGTCTTTACCAGCTGCAACATTAAAGTGATGAACACATGACTGCATAATCCAATAACATACATTATTCTGAAAAGGGCCATTCTGCATATTGAGTATTTTTTACTTTTGGTACTTTAAGCTGAAGCTAATACTTTTGTACTTTCATGTAAGTACATTTTTAAATGCATGGACTTGTAACAGAGTATTTCTACTTTTACTTAAGTAAAATATCTGAGTACTTCTTCCACCACTGCTAATGCATACAGCAACCAGTACAAAACAGCTAATTTGACTTTTGGAACTAAACAGTTGTTTTTTTACAAGGAATGAATTGATCATTACCCATACTGCACCTCCATACTTGTGTGAACAGCTTTGACCTGACTTTTTGTTCCTAACTCCTAGCTGCGGTGAGTGTGCAGTGTGGCTGGCAGACCCTGACGCTGTGGTGCAGGTTTCAGTGTTGCACAGGCCGGGCCCAGTGCTGCAGGTTGTCCGGTAGGGTGCCTGCCGAGCTACAAGCATGCTGTTGATGTCAGGAGCAGAGGAGGGGAACGTGAGGAATGGCTGAAAACTGACGGTGATCTCCTGTTAGGAAACAAACCAGAACGGCTAATGATTGTCCAGTATAACTGAAGCTTTCACCGTCTCCCGATCAGCCTCCTGGCGACGCAGTAACAGGCACGCTCGTTTTTTTGTGTGGTTATTTAATGGGACAACGAAAACGCAAAAAACGCAAGGTAGGCTACCGCTCCTGTCGCCAGCCCTGCTACTTTATTTTCATGGACTAATACGACACACGGGGGGTTGAGAAATGTTTCACGGCAAGGTAAATCCCTCGTCTTCGAAGACAATGTTTGGTTTTTAACACTAGCTAAACGTTAACGTGGATAGTTTTGGGGGGCCGGGCTCGTGAATGTATGAAGTGCTCGGACGTTATTTTTTTTTTGTTTTGAAAAGCGTCGGTTAGGCTTCATCTCTTCATGCCTCAACCGACCAACCACATGAGAAGTCTACGTCCGGAATAGATTTAACCACAAAACAAAGCCCCTCTCCCCCTATTTTTAAAAAAATTCATCGCTTCCACCTGAACCGTCGAGGAGAAAAATGCGTGTGGACTTGTTTTGGATATGTTTGTGGTGCTTCCTTCGTCCTGGGGCCACCGGTCAAGGGCAGTCTACGGCAGTTTGTTCGCCCTCATGTAGCTGCGATGAAGATGGGGGTGCAGACTGCTCCGGGAGAGGACTGACCACCGTCCCAACCGGGCTCAGTGCTTTCACCTACTACCTGTAAGTACTAACCTACATCCACAGTGAAATGCAACCTCAAAACATGTCTGTGCACTTGTAAATGCCTCATCGTAGAGGCCCGAGTATGTTACATCGCAAGTGAATAGTGGACATTCAACATCAAACTTTCCACAAATGGCTCGCCAGAGAAAAATGTCCTAATGAAGATGTAAGGAAGAGTCTCCTGGTCGGTAAGGGGTTGCAGTCTGAGTCATTATTTAACGTGTCATTAATCTCAAGGTCTTTACAGAGTTCAGTCAAACTACACACACTGTTAAACTTGTCACCAACTTTCCACTGCAGCCAAAAAGTTAAATCCTTCCCTGAAATAAATGTTATATCAGCTCACAGTTTCTACACTGTAACAGACATGTGTAATGTAGGGCTGCAACTAATGATTATACATATATTATCAGTTATTTAACCGATCAATCATTTTAGAGTTAAAACAATACAAACAGATTTATAGATCCAAAGGAAAGTCATCAGCAGCTATTTTGATAATTGATTATTCGTTTGAAGTCATTTTTAAAGCAAAATTGTTTAAAATTGTCTGGTTCCAGCATCTCAAATATGCACATTTGATTATTTTCTTTGTCATACATGATAGTAAACTGAATATTTTTGGGTTTTGATTTTGTTAATTGAAAATATTTTGCAGATCAATCGGTAATAAGAACAATTGATACTTGTCTTTAAAATGTCCATCACAAGTTTCCAGAGCCAATTGGTTAATGTCTACAAACTGCTTGTTTTCTCCAACCAACAGTCCAAACTCAAAAATATATTCAATTTACACTTTTATAAAACTCACATTTGAGAGTCCGGAACCAGTGAAGGTTGAACATTTTTGTTTGATTAAAGACTAAATGATTAATCAATTATCAGAATTGTTGCAGATTAAGTTTCTGTTAATCGACAAATCGCTTCAGCGCTAGACATGATGATGAGGTTTTTTTCCCAATCTATTAAAAGTGTTATTATTTGCCTGTTGTCCAGCAGCAGGTTGCATCTTCAAAGGTACATGATCTCAAAGATGCTTGCTTTTTATCGGTAATGATAAAATGTTTGTCTGGGGCCAAACCAGCTTTAAATCCAACATTTCTACAGCCTCTCTGCTCTGTATTTCTAATTTACTGGGTTGTATGTTATGTCATCTGCGGCAGTGGCCGGTGCAGTCTGTGGAAATATTGGATTTAAACATTGGTTTGACCCCTGACGAACATTTTATCATTACTGATAAAATCATAACGGGTAAAAGCATAACGTTTTGCTATGTGACTGAATCACAAAGTAATGTGTGCAGTGCTGAGGTCACAAATAGGGCCAGATTTGAGAGATTAATGCTGCATGGGTTGTAACCAGCAGTGCCTTGTTCCATGTGCTGTATGTTTTAGTACAAAATAATTAGGAGTCAAGCTTGTGCCATTAGCACATTATCACCACAAGTCTGACTGAGAGTACTACTTCAAGTAAAGGCACACATTGTTATAAAAAGTGGAGCAAATGGGCACAGTTAGATCTTTATGGAGTGGTGCAGATACAGTTGATGATTGTCCATGAAGAAACTCCTCAGTTCGTTTCACAACCTCTGGGTTAATCATAAACTAAAGTAACCACCTCAGCAACAGCATTGAAACAAGAATGGTGGCCCAGGTGTTGCTACACCATACCAATGTTGTGCCATTTGAACACCATTATTAAGAAAGTGTTAGGTAAAGTAAATGGAGGAAGTGGATTCATACACCAGACTGTCAAGACTTGCCACACTAGGCCTATTCCTTACAGCTGAAACTCTCAGCATATTTATTCCTCTGGGGCAAAAATATTCCAATTTATCATGGGCAGTCTGACACCTCAATCACAACACGAAACAATGTTTTCACAATATGATATCATAGCCCTTGCTGCCGCTCTGCTGGCTTATTTTATGTCAAAATGGAAAACAATATGTTCTTTTCAAGATTGTGCTATCTTCTTGTCTCACAGGCTGCTCTGCACATGGTTATCTAAATGCTCTGTGACAGGTTTTAAACACTAAACTGACTAATATATTCACTTCAAACTCTTAAAAGTATGTGAAAGGTTGTTTGTCCCTCTCTCTGTCCTACTCTCATTTGTTCTCCTGGTCTCTTGAACTTAAGTTGTCCTCTCCCACTCCCCCCGTCTTTTGTATGCAGAGCACTGGGGTTAGGGATCATGATGGATTAGTGAGACATATTGCAGCTGCAAGGGTTCCTTCTCTCAGGGCTAATGCACCCACAATGGTCTGCTGATCTCAATCTCAATCTCCTATATGTTTTGTCATTACAATATTTGAACTGAACTTGTGCAAATTTGTTTGCAGTTGTCAAGTCTTTTAGAATCAGTATGACAGCATAGAGAAAAATCTAGTCTAGTCAGTGCCAACAACAGGATGGAAGGTGTGTACGTTTGAAGATACAAACACACATAGTAGCCGAGACAGACAGATTCAAGGTAGTGTTTTGTGAGCGTAACAATGGCCTAAGGTCAGGAGAAGTCCTCATTACAAGGATGAGTATTTTGGGCTATTTCTTCTATTGTTTTCTACTGTTGTTTTGTACCTTTGCTTTAGAAAAAAGACTTATGGTAACAGAAGACCACACATTTTACAATAAATCATATGACAACGTTGGAGTAGGGCAAGGCGATAAAACAATAATGATAATTATCTCGATAGAATTTTCCTCGATAGAAATATAACAAATGTTCTATATAATTAAACCACCCATACACCAGGAAAGGGGGGCGCTAATGCACCTGAAACGCTAGTTGCCACCTGCCATTACACAGAAGAAGAAGAAGACGGACAGCCAAACACAGCGGCTACAGGCTTGTAGATGGAGCGGAATCAAAATAATAGTGGTAGGCGAAATGAGCGACACCGGAGAAAACGCGGCTCCAATGACCAGCTCGAAGCAGGACGAAGCCACCGTTAGCAGGAAAGGCCACTCAACTTCAGTCGTTTAGAGGTATTTTGGCTATTTCCAGTCCGACAGGGAAACACCACAAACCTGTTTCATCATTTGAAACATCATCACCTGTTAGAACACGCCAAAAGTATGAAATTATAGTCTCAAACAAGTGTTGTTAGTGGACCCTCGACAAGCACCGGGCCAGTAAGTGCGACTACCCAGCAGCAAACAATCGTATCAGTATTTTCCAGCACCGTGCCTTATGACAAAAACAAAACAAACATTTACAAAATGTTTAAAACCGTCTGTACAAAGGGGTCTGACAATAAAAAATAGTTTAAAACCACAATTAACCATATGGTTTCTTCAACTTTCACTCAGGAGCAAAAATCAGCCTTTAAACTTAAGCGGAAATAATTATTTGACATTTATCATGATAATTATTGATATCAACTGATATGAATATTTTTTTCATGATAACATTTTTGGCCATATCGCCCAGCCCTACATTGGAGTGGACTCTTACCTACAGCCCACAGGGGCTTGAGTTTTGGCATCTGTAATGGAAACGGCCCTCTCACAGAAAAGCAGATGAGAGAAAAGAGGAGGCCCCTCAGCCAGTAACAAAGCAAACACTCCTTTTGATGGTATGTAGTTTACCTGCCACTGAATCTCTGCACAGGTTTCGTTTTTGATAGTGTCTGTATGAACTCTTTTGAACTCTTCTGTATGAACGCATTTTAAGGGAGAAAAAGTTATTGCAACTTACGTCTCGGTTGTGTTAGGTCCTTTCATAGCGTGAACAAGGTTGAGACTTGAGGGGAAAAAGGAGGGGTGGCGTCAGGGTTCTTGCACTCTGCTGGTGGAGCTTGCCGGCTTCACCATTGGTGCCCTCAATCCATTTTTAACTGAATGATACTTTTGTTCTTGGTCAGCAGAGGTGAAAGGAGCCAGTCAGTGGTTCCCCACTCCCAAACAGGATGACTTGTGGATGGGAGAATATTAACGCTCTCTCCCCCTCTCTCTGAGTCCCCAACCCTGTCCTCCACTTATTCACACCTATTCCCATCCCCCCATCACACAGTTTCTAACTGCTAATTATTGCATGTTTTCTTATGCCCAATATTCAAAATTTAAATATTACCCCAAGCTGAGTATGGCAGAAATGTAAGGTTTTTGACTTAAGTGGTATGTGTAGTAAGTGTTTTTAATGTTTAGTAGTATTAGTAAGCAAAATCTTTGGACGTGGTAGTTTACTTTTAACAATGACTGATTGCTTAGAAGGCAAGACTGATATCTTCTGGGACTCCAAAGACAGACAAGTGGGAGAGGGTTCGAGGTAGGACTTAAGAGTTTAAAAATGATGGCCAGATGCTTGGAAGTTAGTCTGAAACATGGCAAATATTTTTTATATGCAGCGTTTGTCATATGGAGAGCAAGGACTTGTTAGCACAATTCTATAGGTAATCCTAGGTAGTTGACTTTTTTTTCCAGTGGGCTATGAAAAACTTAGTGTAGACTGGAGCAGAAAGAAGCGCTGCTAATTTTGCACCCCACCATTCATCCATGAAATACCTGCTGAACCTCCCATTTATTTCTGTTATTAATGTGGTGTAATAAATGTCCTCTGTAAATTGTGTGCATATTTACTATGCGTTACATTAACTGTCTATGCATCACATACACACTGTATTTGACAATGCTGATTAGGTTGTGACAAAACTGTGCAGAGTAATGCTTTTCATTGCATCCAAGTTATGTAAATCCTACTATGATTATGCGAAATCATTGCTAGTACTATTAAAAATGTTGTGTGGAAATTTAGATTATATTATTAGGCTCTTCAATGTAGTTGCAGTTGAAAGAACTGCCTTTATTAAGGTCCTTTCTCTGTTAATTTTTGATAAAATTCAGTGAGGAATCGTGTGTCGAAGCCTTTTTTCATAAATTTCAGAAAACGGAAATAATTAGCAGCTGAATTTCAGCCTTGATCAAAGATAATAACCACGTAATTAAAGTGTTATCTGAAGCTTAGTAGTACAGATTAAATATTAAAATATTTGACTGCTTGAAAAGAATTTTCAGAACTGTCCTTCAACACTTTGTCACCATTGGCTGTGCAGTGAAAGCAGCTGTCAGTGTACACTGGATCCATTCACCTGCAGTATTGCTGTGCATTCTGAGGGATCCTGAGCTCACAGCTCAGCACACAGCGATATACTTATATTTCTAAGTGAAAAAAATCAACTTGAGGTTGCAGGTACACATGTGAAGTGAAAGCCTTTATACAGGCCAGTGTAGGCAGTTGTCTGTTCCATCAGACAGACAACTCGGAAACAAATCTGAAATGTGTCCGATGTAGACAGAGTGTAAAATGGATCAAAGTAGCTTGTACAACAGAGGATACCGCAATCATAAAAAACATTTCTTTGGCCTGAATGTAGACTTTGTGTTTGCACATCTCTAACTCTTCCTTCCTGACTGTAAAGACATTCATTTAAGCCTGTAAATAATTTTTTCATTATCACTTAATTGTTTAATCTTTAAAACATCAGAAAATAGTGAAAAATGTCCATCCCAGTTTCCCGGAGTGTAAAGTGGCATCTTCAAATGTTTTGTCTGAGTCCAAAACCAAAAGATATTCAATTTACAATCATATAAAAAAGAGAAAAGCTGCAAAATCTCACATTGGAGAAACTGCAAACAGAGAACCGAGACTGTACCGAGACCCTTTAGAAGAGGTGGTCTCGGTCCGGTTCCAAACGAACTCTGGAGTGGTTTGTTTGTGGTGGGAACGTGATCCGACCCAACTACCAGGTGTACTCGGCAAGTTTGAGCTAAATGGTTCCTGTAGCCAGATGAGCTTTGCATTCTGTGATGCGGCAGAGCCCGCAAACTGTTTGTAGCAGTAGCAGCTAGCTGGAGAACGAACCAGCAATGTTTCTCTCACAGAAATATGCACTAGTTCACAACACAGGACCTTCTGCCTGTATTTATTTTCTTCTTCTTTGGTTTTACTAGTGGACTACAAACCAGTGTCAATGGTGCATGCCGCCACCTACTGTACCGGAGTGTGTAACATCCCCAGAGACATCTGACCAATAAGCGGAGCGAACATTCTCATGTGGTTTGTAGTGATGCGTTTTAGTTCGCTTGGATTTTTCCTCTGTGTGAAAAGAAACCGAACCAAGGGATAAACACTCCAAGTGTACAAACTAATCAACTCATTCGGACCAGAGCAAACGAACTATAGGTGTGTAACCACAATCTATACTACTCTTTCTGATTGTCTGGCTGGGGTCCATTATATTCATACAACAGGGCATGTAATGCATTGTTCTGGTCCACTGTTTAACTACCATCAGTGTGCAAGGTTTGTTAAACTCCTGCTTTGTGCTACGTTACCAGTTAACTTTGATGAAACAGACCTAGCCATGTGTTTAATGCAAGTGTTAATGCATGTTTTATAATGTATAACTCATTATAACACATGTATTTTGCTTTAAATAAGGTTTGTTATCAGTCTTCATAATGAATTATAATGAAACAGTAGTTTATAGTATTCTCAGTCTGATTTGTGTGTTGTGGACAGTATGGTTTTTGCTTGGAGTGTGTGGTTACTGTGTGGCATGCCATGTCTTTACAACATTATCTTCTTAATGTAAATTTTAAGTGTTGTCTAGCATTATGTTATATGTTGTATGTTATGTATCTAACTACTTTTACACACCTTTACTTTTTGAACACTATAAGAAGATACAGGTTAGTCATTTCCACTGACTGAGAAAAAGCAGTGATGATTGATGCACTGTATGTTTCACTTTCACTTTCACAACAGGAGATTTTGTCTGAAAAAAATACAACACACAGGAACAACTGTTAATCTAAATCAGCAGAATATTCAGAAATTTAAACAAAAACTGCAGTTTTTCTGTCATTTAAAAAAAATAATAATACCCGAACTCAACCTTTCCTGTCTTATTGTAACAGAACTGAATCACATAATAATGGATGTAACCGCTTTTCTTCAGAAAAACATTTTTTGATGTCAAAGTGAAAACAAATCTCTACCAGTTGATCTAAATTAAGTACAAATCTTAAATGAAAAATGTTATTGCCTTGCAGTTTTCATGAACATCTTTACTATATGGTGTCACAATATGGTGTGGGATGAATGACTACAGTAGCTGTGTCTGGTTTCCACTCTGCATTATACTTTGTATTATGGCCAAAGTGTTGGATTTTAGTTTTATCAGACCACGGTATCTTTGTTCAAAGCATGTGCCTTTTTTCCAGGAGTGTGTTTTTCTTTGTCCGCTCTGCCACGCAGGCTTGACTTGTGAGGTGCTGCACTGAATGTTGTTCTTCTGGTGAAACCTCCCGTAGGAGCCAATAAACTCTCTTGTTATGTCACCACAGTTTCTGGCATCTTGGCTACGACCTCAATCAAGCCCTTTCCTGGTTGTTTGGTTTGGTCAGGCGACTAGCTCTATTAAGAGTCTGATTAACTTGTTTTTATATGAATTATGAAGCCTGTTCTTGGAAATAGTTTTACGTTGTTTCCCAACAAGCACTTTTTGTCAGATGATTAAAGTGTCTGCCCATCAGTTACATAGGTATTGGGTGTAAATATTTAGTAGCATCTAGGCTCTTTGTAAGACCTAGTTTGTGTGGGTTTAGTGACTCATGAATATATACTTGGTAAATATGCTATAACCAGGCCAAATTAGAACTTATAAACAGCAGGTGCAACTAGCTGCAGATCTGCGTTTAAGTTCTGTGGACAGTTGTTATATGCACTGTGTTTTGTGGAAGGTAATATGGGCATGTTTTAGGTCAAATTTTTGTCCAATAAACTAAATTGGCCACAGGTCAGGACTATCAAATTGTGCACGCATCTTGAGGATGTTTCAGGACAACTTTGGAGTTTATAGTTTGTAGATCAGTTACAAAAAAAAAATCCTTTTCTCACTTAATTTGTTCGGCAGGTTATAGGAAGTTTCAGAGATGTAACAGATGTACAGAGATTAACATACATGCGTTGCAGCAGGGCAGAAACACAACAGTTCAGATGCAAAACTTGTGTAGATTCACGACTAAAAGCTCTGTATGCAGAAAAGCTGAAATATGCTTAGTTGGTCTTAACAACAAATTTATAAGGCCCAGTGTATATACTGTTCATCTCATTCATTCTGAGCACAATCACTATAAATTGATATATATGATCACTACACAATCAAGTGTCATTGGACCCAGGAAACATGATTAATACATTTGTCTCCATTAGTTAACTTGGCAAGGATGTTTCTTATGTCTTATTCAGATTGTATTTTTAAAAGGGTTATATTTTGACATTTAGAATATGTTCATACTTCACCTTAGCACACATATTTTCCTTTTCTCAGAGCATGTCTGCTGCTTTTCTCAGATTTTCTGCTTCATCTGCTAAAATGAAGCCAAAGGGCACATGGGATAGAAATTTACTGATACCTGTTTGTAGAAGCGTTTAGGCTTGTCACCATTTATCACAGCTGCATTTTTAGTGTCCCCTTCAATCTATCTTAGCACGGACAGGCCAGGACCTTGATGAGTAAAGCAGCCAGACACAGAGGGAGGGAGGAAGTGTGATAGAGTCATGCCGGCCTCCCGTACTCCCCAGCCCTGCATGTGGTTTAGACCAGTCAACAGTCTGTGGAAGATTTAGTCAAACGGTTTCAAATGTGGTTAGGGATGTATCCATCTGACCACCAGTGGTGGCGGATCTGCAGCAGTGGTTGCAGAACACCACCAGAAATGATCAGGGTAGGAAAAAAAATGATAAGGAGTGGGTGGATGTTGATGGAAGTGTTGTTGTAGCTGCACAGTCTAAACGGTAATTGGATAACCAGGTAAGTGGAGATGGGACATAGGTCGCAGGGATGATGAGAGTTCTGTCAGGGCCCACCTTTTAAGGCTTCTGTGCGTCTGCCTATGTGTTTGTGTGTGGTTAGGACTGTGTGTGTGTAGTTGGGACTGCAGAGGAAGGGCAATATGATCCTTGTAGGATTCAGGGGCCCACACACAAGGTCCTAGAGGGATCTGGCAGTGAAATTCAAGATGGCCAGTTGGAGAGTGAAAATGGAGGGAGGGGGGCAGGGGGTTGCTTCATTTGTGAATCCCGGATGTTTTTTCAGGCTTGACAAGTGCCGTCTCTTTACATATGGCGTCGAGAGGGCTTTTCTTTGAAGCAGGATAGTGGATTTCTAGTCAAGATCCAGAGCTGAGTTTGCTCTCACTGTATACTGTAGGTCTACTGAGTAGACCTAAGACAGCCTTTTGTCCCCTCTTTTACTGTGACAGTCCCTTTTCACAGCCAGTTGAAAACACTGCACTGCTTTCTTAAAGTTAACACATTTTCAGTAGTAAGCATATACGTATTATATATGAGTAAGTGTTTTTAGTTTTATTTTTTTAATTAACATTATGAAGATTAACACATATACTCATATTAGCTTTGGTGGGAAAGCAAAAGTACTGTGTGCATATTTTTCATGCTGCTACATGCCTATCTTTACTTGAAGTTGGTTTGAAAAATGAAGATCCCTGAGGCTAAAGAGAAGGCTTTTTCAAGGCATTTTTTTTGTTTTGTTGAGGTTACACTCATGCAGGCACAGTCAAAAGACAAAACTGCCATAAGGGATGAGTGACACAACCACCCTGTTGTTTGTATACATAGTTTACAATTACAGTCAAAAACCTCTTCATGTTAATATCTTAATTGCATGTTTGCTGTAGATTAGTTGATAAAATAAAGCCTCATACACAGATGATTATCATTTTGAGACATTTCAGAATTGAGTCTCTTATTAAAATCAGACAATCTTATGTACGTTTTATATAATACTTTTCCAAATCAAGGTTAAAAAGGGCTTCATAGTAACAAAAGGAAAGGCAATAAAAAGTGTGAATAAATATTTAGATCAAAGACGAGCAATATGTTAAAAGAATAAGAATAAAATCGGGGCAAGGAAGCATCAATAGAATGATTAAAAAGTATTAAACAGATATTATATAAGTCTCCTGTGACCCAGTCTACCTATCAAGATCCTTAACGCGAGGTTAATAAACTCTGATTTAAATGAATTAACTCAGAGATTTTACTGTGTTTCTAACAGATTTTTTGTTTCCACAGTGACCTGAGCATGAACAACATCACTGAGCTTCCAGCATATGTATTCAAGAACTTCCCCTATCTGGAAGAGCTGTGAGTACATGCCCCCTTTTTTCTCTTATTAATGATGTATTTACTCTGTATAATGTTGACATGAGGTCCGGGCTTTATGATATGCACCTGGGTATTTGAGTTTGTACTGCAAAACACACAGTATAGGTGCACAACATGCCCTTCTTCTCAGCTGAAGAAGATAAGCACAGCATTACATGAGGTTACGAATCACTCACCATTCATGAGTTGAACAAGGGCAGTTATTAAAGGTGCAGTGAAGCTCAATTAAAAAGGTGAGGTGAGACAACATGTATTGAAGCTACAGTCCTGTGACATCCTGTTGAGTGGATTTTTGCTTTTAAGGGATTATCAGGGTGGCAGCAGCACATCTATGCTCCGGGGCTTTGTTGAGCGGCGTACATCTAATCTCAGTGGGTGTTTGTTATTTCTTCACTCTTTAAATACTCCGCTGTCTGGCTCGGTGCTGCAGGGAGTCAGAGATAAAATCTGTTTACCTGACATCAGGTAACATGCAACCCCAAGAAAACAAAATGACCAGTGAGTGAACATACTCCAGCGGTTCCAGCTCCACTTGGCATTTCGCGGGCGTGTTTTTTCAGCTCTCGTGCATCGTTCAGCCGGCCGAGTCTTCACCCTCTTCTTTTCCATACACCACTCCAATCTGCTTTGTCGAAAAGGCAATTTACTTTTCATCGCATTGTGTTGAGGAATGCAAGGCAGGAAGGAAGAGGGCAAAACAATGGTTTCCATGGCAACACGGTTAAAAAACCCACCTTGTCTTGCTGCTTCGTCTTTCTTGTCTTAGATCATCATAAGGGTTAGACTGCCGTTGGTGTGTCTGTTTTTGAAGCAAGGCGTTTTGATTGACATATACCCATAGTTCATATATGTGTTTGTTTAATCTTTTTCCTGGGAACAAATCTGCAGACTTGTCTCAGTGAACTTTGGTGGATAACTTTTTCGCTCTAGGGCTGCAGCAGTGTCAGTGAACCAGAGCATGGGCCCTGAGGGCAAAGACAGGGAGGGAAAGAGTTGACAGATAAAGAGATCAGGGAGAGAAAAGAGAGCGGGCCATCCTCATACAGGACAGGAGCAGAGACAAGGGAGGAATATTACCTCCTTCTCAGTCACGCAATCTCCTCCACTCTCTTTCTCTCTTGCCAAAGGCACCACAAAGCTCAGAAGACATGATGACAGGTATTCTCTGTCTTCTGTGCAGTTTGTTTATATTGAAAATAACCTGTGACCGATAGGCTCTCTATATATCTACAGGGAATTGTGGTAATGACATCTGGGACAGTCTTCTGTTGTTGGTATTTTGCACAGAATGATTTAAAACATTTATTTATTGTTATTTTAATCATTTTTTTTTAAATGTTGTTTAAGTTTTAGTTTGTTGCAACTGTGCATCCTATAAATACAGATTGTTTTTCTTGCTATTTTTATTCGGTATGAATCTGTCTGAATGATATCCATATCAGTATAATTTCATAAAAGTAAAAGTAAAAAATCCTTTACCCTGATAGCAATAACTATATTTAAGTACGGCAGCGCGTGACGTCCTTTTTTAGTGTTGGCTCACATCTGATATGTTTGTCCTGTTTAATCATAGTATTATCAGTTGAAGAGGAACTCTACACCTAGTGGGGTTTTTTGCGCTGTACACGTCATCACATAGATTCTAGTTTGCATGTGATGTTAATACAGGTGCTTTTTCCAGCAATACACATTACGTGTAAAAACTGCTTTTTCCTTTGCAGTAGCAGTAAACAACACGTGGGCCCACCAGTAACTGCTGTATTTAGAGCACAACAAGATATTTAGGGCAGATGAACAGTAGCGCATTAATGCGATAAACAGCCGGGCTACGGCTATGTACTGACACTCCCCCAGAGTAACACACACCGAAGAGCCGCTATCCCAGCTACAACACAGGTACCCACAAAGTAACTCTCTCAAAGGACCTTAAATGTGCTTCTTGTGACCCTTCAAGCTCCACCAGACTCCCTGCAGTATGGACTTATTGGTTAGTTTAAATTATTCTGAACAGTGTAATGAATAATTATGATTATAATAGTTACAAAGTGGAAGGAGCCGCTGGTTCTGTGAGTGTTTTTCTCCACTCTGTTCCCTTTTCAAAATTTTATTTAAACGATAATGTCCAATGTTATGTAACATAGTTTAGTTTCTGAGAAATCGTGTTTTGTACATCAGTTTGGCTTCAAATTCTACAATACCCAAGAGCCTTGATCGCCGTTGCCATGGAGAAGCCAGTCAGAGGCATAAATCAGAGCTATCACAAATTTAAAACACTTTGTTGTTGCAGTTGGGAATAAAACACAGCACTACAGCCACTAATTTGATCCAAAATTAACCCAGAATCCAAAAGAAAATTGATTTAAACTGCAGATTGTAAAACTACGTTTTCTCAACAGCATAATTTTTAGCTTGTGCTGTTGTTAGCGGCACATGTAAAATATGTTAAGCTTTGGATGTTTCCTGCTCAAATGCACCTTTTCATGTACACAGGCTTGTACCTTCAACTTTTTTTATCCAAGAACTAGATATTTTCATTTCTTACACAGTTATTCATCTTTTGTACTGATGATTCAACCAGTAGAGCTTCATGCCGACCCAAGCTGTAGAAGTGCTCCAACTGTAAGCCATGCAACTGGGGATAAAATTAATGTGACATTTACTTCAGGAACCCGAGGTGCCAGAAATAGCTCCTCCCACTTCACAACTCTATTATAAATGCAGGATTGTTGAAAATTGTGATATGAACATTTTCATTGCCAACATGGGCAAAGGAAATGAAGTCACAGACGTATCATCACAGCTACCTATACCAACCGTGGTACAAAAAGGTGTGTAAAGGTACATGTGGGAGCATGTTGTGGGGGAGGGGTGCTTGTTTGGGTTTTGCCACAGTAGTTTCCCAAATAGAAAATTAAATTGTATTGTAACTGTAAAATTTGATGCTTAAATACTTTTCTTTCTTTCTTTTTTCTCTGTAAACTTAACAAATCATGTTTGTAGCCCCTTACTGCTGTGCACTGCAGGGCTCTTTGTGAATTTGCTATTGACAAAGGTAGACCTGTGGGAGTGGTGTTGCACAAGGAGAGGATTTAGCCTTTCTTCAACGAGATTTAGCACATTCTTCCGTCCTCGTTGGAGCCTGGGGGGACATGTACTGAATTTGCTGAAAGGTGCAAGAGGAGGAGAAGCGCTTTATGTTGTGGAACCTGAAGGATCTCAGGATCTGAATGATTTGTCAAACCGTGTTTGCATGTGGCGGCTTGTGACAGTGACTGCAGTTTCTGGGTTGTGTGAGTTCTCAAGGAGTTAAGTCATATTGAATTACCCACATTTGTCACTATGTTGGAAATCAAGAATGACTCAGCTACAGACAAGATTTGTATCAGTTTGAATTTGTAGGCGTCCATATGCATGTGATGAGTTGTACAGTAGTCCTGACTATAACTGCAGATTATGGCCTTGGAATTAAAATCTAATTTAAAAAAGCTGTCACAAGACATCCTCTTGAGAAATTGTGGCTCAGTAGAGACACAAATGTTAATTGGTTAATTTGGTGGTATGGGAATTATGGAATTCAGCTATTGGAAGTTTTCATTGGGTTTGTCTCAAAGCCTAAATTGTTATTGTAAAACTTATTTGGCAAAAGAATTTCATTTACACAAATGTTTGCTTTGTGTTGCACTACCAGACTGTAACTAATGGGTTATTCACACTCAATAAACAGTGACTTGTAGTTGTTTAAACATGGTTGTGTCTATTAGACTGCTACCTATCTGTGTTTGAGATGCAAATCATTGATTGTACAAGCATTATATTTCCATTGTTACATACAGTAGATTTGTAACAATGTTATGCAAACCTTTTGGTGCAAACTATTAAAGGGGAGGCCAAATACTTTTTTAAAATTTGGCCCATGGGCCGCTATTTGCCTACCACAGGTATACAGTGTACTTATGGAACATGGCACACAAACAAAAGACCAGTTTTGAGTCTACATGAACGGTATGTGGTCTTCTAACACAGTCGGCCTCGATTCTCAGGCTCACACCTAGCAGCTCTTGTTGCAGGGAATTCAGCCTGGACTGACTCACGTTGCAGAGTGATAAATCTGTTGCTAATCTCTCAGGCCAGATAGTGTGCTTGGGCGGTGTGTCCCAGTCAGCCTGTCCCATGCTTATTTACACCCCTATTTCCTATACACTTCCTGTTCCCAACAGGAAAAGGAGGTGTCCCCTCAGCGACAAGTAATGCAGTTAATGCAGGGACTGAAGCAGCTGCCCAGTGATAAATGTTACAGGGCTGTGTTACTTGTATCAGCCTCAGAGGGGTAAATTAGTTCCCTTTTAAATGGAGCACTAAGTAGTAATGGTTGGGAGGCTCAGAGAGGGATCTAAGGAGGGGATATCCAGGAACAGTTCTAATCTCTTGTGTGCGTGATAGACGAAGTGACAACAGGCCATGGCACAGACACATGTCTTTGACACCCCAGGTCCCATGTTCAGCTCCAGAGCTGGAACCTAATCTATTGAGGCGCTGGGTGTGAAGAAGTTCTCAACACTATGCGTTGCTTTATTCAGAAATAAAATATACTTTGTGGTTTCGTTACTGTGTGTTCTTTTTTTCCCCCCAGAAATGTCCTCCTGTAACATTTGAGAAATTTCTAAAATAAAAGTTTGACTCTTTCTCCCACCACAGACGACTTGCGGGGAATGACCTGTCATTCATCCACCCCGAAGCCCTGTCTGGACTGCACCAGCTCAAAGTCCTGTAAGCATACACCCTCCCTGCCACTGCCGCCACCACCGTCAACACACACAAACACACACACTTATGGCTGTGACGGGGTGAAGTTTTCCACACACTGGGGAAGAGAGTAAATGTTGCAGTTTGTGGTAACATTGCAGTGCTGTCAATTATTACCACCTTAAACACAGTTATACAATTTACATCCACTTGGAATAGACGAAATGCACTTTTCCACCCTTGCCCCAACAGCATCTGTGGCTGTGAAAAACCCAGAGCATTGCATATAAGCCCCGTGTAAAAATTAGTTCTGCATAATTTACATCGGGCAGCACACCCTAGTGTCCTTGCACAGACTCGAACACATTGAGCGACACACAAAGCGCTGCCCTGTTGAGTCTGCTCTGGGCCAAAAGTTCAAAGTCCTGTTGATCTACAGGTGATGTCATGGTTACAGGACTGAAAACACAAACACATGGAGGCATTGTATATGTTTATCATATCAAGTAATCTATTCACTTTGTTACTTGTAATACACAAGTGACAGCGACTTGTATGTAAGTATTTTGACTACATGCAGCTCAAACAAACCCCATTCACATCAGATTTCGGTCAGTTTTAATAATACTGGAACTATATAAGCATAACCAATTTTACATGCTCCTAATGAACTCATGAAAGTGTCAAATGTAAGTAAGGTGATTGTTGGATACCTTCATAACTCTATTGGTGTTTAAAATTTCTTCATCAGCTTGGCAACAGTTCTCAGACAGTCTCGAGTATTATACAAATAAGTATGTAAGTAACTACGAGGCAGGAAGAATCAGGAAAACTGCATGGAGCCAGCCTCTCTTCCAAAGAGAATAACTGTTACCAGTGGGGATCCACATTAACACACAGAGGAGACCTTCAGAAAGCTCATTAACATAGCATTGAATGTATCTGTGGATACATATTTTTTTAGGTTCACGATGCAAGAAAAAGTGTTGAGTTGAAATTGTCATTTTGCCATTTTACCTTCAGGATGCTCCAGAATAATCAGCTGAAGACTGTGCCCAGTGCTGCCTTGAAGAGCCTTCATTCTCTCCAGTCTCTGTAAGTCATCTGCCACACACACACACACACACACACACACACACACACACACACACACACACACACACACACACACACACACGGTGCATATGCACTCATACGCATGTATGGGGTATTGTCTGCTCAAAGAGCTTTTGAATTTCAAGTGGACCTTTCCGTACTACATAAAGTATTAGGGAAACACTCAGTGCTATTGTCATGATTATTTGTCAGTGTCTTCATACTGGTCAGATATTTTGTTGGATTAATGCAGTTTCAATTGGTTCTAAATATGGCCTAACGGGAAGAAGAACTACAGCCTCGGCTTTGGACTGAAAAATGTGTCTTTTTAATTGTGGATGGAACATATAAACGATCAAAAGGTGGTGCTGCTGCTGCTGCTAAAAGCGGTCATTCATGTTTATATGTAACAAATGACTCTAATAAGACAGTCTCAAGCCATAATATCACACCAGCCTTGTTAGTGAGTTTTATGAATAGCCCCCGTTTTCTCTAGAAGTTGCCGTTAACAAGAAAGCTGTTTTGTCCTGAATTCCTGGACAGGAAGATACACTGCAGTCATCAGTGCTGTTGTCATAGAAAGCACTGCAGTGTATTTACACAGACTATCCAAAGTGGAATTTGTAGTGTTTGTGCCAAACTAACAGCCACGTTCTAGACAGTTACTCACAAAGAAAATATAAAAAGCGACAGCAATAGGAGTACTGCAGAACAGTTTATCTACTAATGTATGTAAAGATCTAAGCGTTTGGTGCTAAAATTTTGCTTAACAAATTTATGCAAAAAAGGGTCTATAGGCAACAGTGACGTTTAGTTGAAGGTCACTGGCGACAGATTTCTCAGCTAAATGACATACGAGACGCACTTAAAGTTTGTGTAGAATTAAGATCAGTACTTTGGCTTGGACTGTCCTGATTCTTTCTGGCAGTTGTTGAAATTCTTGTGTTGAGGATGAGAGTGTTGTACTTGCTATGTCAACTACTCTATGAATGGCCATGAAATATTGCAGAGACATTCATGTTCCCCAGAGATGAATCCCAATGACTCTGGTTATCCCCTGAATTTTCCTCTAGTGCCACCACCATTCAATTCACATTTGTGGTTTTAAGTGAAATGTCTTGACAACTATTGGATGGATTGCATTGTAATTTGACCAATACATCATCTGTGCTTTGTGTTCAGTGCTAATTAGTAAATGTTAGCATGTTAACTCGCTAAACTAACATGGTAAACATGATAACTCTTGAAGCATTGCCATTGTGAGGATATTGCCGTGCTAGCATTAGCATTTAGCTCAAACACTGCTGTGCCTAAGTACAACATCACAGGGCTGCTATCATAGCTGTAGACTCTTGGTCTTGTTAAAAAATGTGCTGACTGACACTAGATTACACTTGAAATGGTGTCAATATGATGAGAGAAAAGACTCTTCCTCCAAGTCAAGAATAACAGTTGAAATCTCCCTTATTTACTCGAGACATTGTTGATGTCATTTAGGGGCGGTTCCTCTCATATCACATACTTAACTCCTGCAGCAGTGTTTGTTGTGCACTAAGCCCAGCACTAGCCCTGTGCAAATGTAGGTCAGTCTTATTTAGCAGATCTGCAGCTAACTTTTCTCTCTTAATGTTGGATTGTTGGGTTTTCCAAGAGCTTGTGTGTTTCCTGCTCTACTCGCTCTCAGTCTTAGCATTGTTTTGTGACTACTGAATGTCAGTTTCACTGAGACCATGTGCATATGTTCATGGCTCTATTTGTGCCACCTCCCTCCACCACTGTGACTTTGAGTTTGATGGGGACTAATGAAGGAATGGATCCAGCTGGAGAAACATGCTGAAAATTCAGCTTTCAGCTATTATCACCCCTCTACATCCCTCCCCTTGTCCCTTGCCTCCCCTCTTCTTTTTTTGCTGCCTCTCTTCTTTCTTTTTAACAGATGTCTTTTCTCTGTGAGGGTTTTAAGGTCTGTAGCTGAAGTAATATGCTTTGGCAGAGCCAGGACTTGGTTTGCATAAAGCCTTAGAGAGCTAAATGTCAATCAAGACTGTTTTTCTTTCAGCCCAGACACTTGAGGAATTTTGAGGGAGGGCGAGACACTCAGTGAGGGAGGACAGCAGGAGAAAACAGTGTGGTGATGGTGAAAAGAACACTTGTGCATTCATAATACTGCTACAATAAAAAAATATTTCCTTTTTTACCACCATACTATTGGCTTCTAATCAGAATTTTATCAGTTTATAGGGTCACTGCTCTCTAGTACAATATAGTCATTGGGCAACAGTCAAACATGGGATTGCCTTATATCCACGGCATGAAGCTTGAGAGTATTGTTGTATTATATTACATACATTTTGTGAAGTCACCAGTTTGAAAATGTCAAGTTAATATATCAGATTTACCAAATGGCAGCCAAATAAACATTCATGTCATGATGTGTGTCGTTCATGTGAAGAATGAAGAGTTGCCCTAAGTAGCGGATTTCAGGTATCTCAGTGTTTCTCAGAAGTAAGGGTAGAAAAAGAGAGCGAGTTAGACCATTGCAGTTGTTGCAATAATGCAAGCATTGTGCTGGACAGTGCTTGTAAAAAGGGAGTGGAGCCAGAGACTAAAGCCGTTTCAATTTTCACCAGTCTCTTTTTTCAATCCTTTGCTTTAAGTCACAAGATGTTGGTAAAGACCAAAGAATCAGATGAGTCCTGAAAAGATTTTGCAGTCCAGGGGAGTCTTGGAAGTTGAGCTGTGACTAATTCGGTAGAGTTAGCGTGAATTGTCCCGTGAATGCACAAATTAGGTGCTGGTCATTGCATTTAGAAACTTCTAAGATCCTTCAATGCCTTCAAGAAGACCGAGTGTGGTTGAAACATTTGCGATGAAATCAAATAACTGGAGCTTAGTGTGCAGTTATCTGCTTTTTAAATATTTTTGTAGAGACCGAAAGTCAAACCCAGGATAAACTAGGACTGGGCGATATGGCCAAAAATGTTGTCACAACTTTTTTTTTCATATCAGTCGATATTGATAATTATCATTCTTTATTGTTAGAACATGACAAACACTTGCCAAACAGCGGAACATTTCACAAATCTGAGGTACTGTAATTCCTTACCATCTGCATTTTCTAAATTGGTATTGGGATATTGTTTCAGATCATGAAACAGGTTTGTGATGTTGCCCGTCTTAGCTGGCACGTGTCTTCGGCACAGTTTGCTCTGTTTGTTGTCAGACTGTAAATAGCCAAAATATCTCCGAACTACTGAAGTTGAGTGACCTTTCTTGTCGACGATGACTTCGTCCTGCTTCGAGCTGGTCGTGGGCACTGCGTTTTCTTTGGTATCGCTCATTTCACTTACCGGCATTTTGCTTATTCCGCTCCTACTACAAGCCTGTTAGCCACTGCTTCTGTAAGCATACCTCTATTTTTGCAACATGATTGGCTCTTTGATTTCTGGCTTCTGATTGTCCCTTTTAATCCACCAACGTGATTGGCTCTTTTAATCCTGACTTCTGGTTGGCTCTTTTATTCCTGCAACCTAATTGGCTCTTCTTCTTCTCCTTCTGCTTCTTCTTTTTGTTTAATGGTAGGTGGCAACTAGCTTTTAAGGTGCATCAGCAACCCCCTCTCCTGGTATATGGGTGGTTCGAACATTTATAGAACATTTGTTATATTTATATTGAGGAAAATTAAATCGTGATAATTATCGTTATCATTTTATCGCCCAGCCCTAGGATAAAACTAATAGACTTCATCCCCCAGATGGATTAGGAGCTGCAAGAGGAACTTTCTGGTACAGGCTATTTGCTGCTTTGCTCGCCCCAAATTCACCATGACCTAGAAAAGTGACAATAAAATGAATGGAAGGTCGAAAGATTCTCTATAGGATATCAGTAAAATCAATGTATTATGAATTTGAAGCCATTGTCAGTGTCAAATGCCTCAGTCAGCTTCAATATCGTGTTAATTTAATGAACCCATTTTTCTTGTTTCTCTGTTCTGCAGTCGCCTGGATGCGAACCATATTACCACAGTTCCAGTCGACAGTTTTGAAGGCCTTCAGCAGCTGCGCCACCTCTGGTTGGATGATAACAACCTGACGGAGGTCCCCATCGGTTCTCTGAGACACCAAGCGAACCTTCAGGCTCTTACGTTGGCGCTCAACCGCATCTCGTACATACCAGACAACGCCTTTGCAAACCTCACCAATCTAGTTGTGCTGTAAGTTAATATTAAGCTACTGTTCTAATTCTATTGTGGTTTAGAATGTAAATCTGCACAGTAGTGTTGAAGTACAAATGTTTACGGTATATCTGTTTCACTAATGGTTCTGGCCAGTCGGGCCTTTGCCACAGTGTGAATAAAAAAGACCATGGGCACCAAACCATTCAGTGAGCTGAATGCACTGATCTCTTCAGGTGCACTTAGGTTCTAAAAATAATCTACTGGTACTCCATATAAACCTGAATCAAATACAGTATGATGTTTTATATCACCACTAAACAAAACTGAAGGACAACATTTGTAAATGAATGAGTAGCCATGTCACTGGATTAATTCTGTCAAAAATGATTTAGACAAATTGCATAATGTGGCATTTCATCAATTGAGGCTGTTGGTGAGATGTTTTTATGTTTTTGTAGTTTCAGAGTCCTTAAAGTGAACTTCCCCAGAACAGTCAGGAGAACTTTGCATGCAGTCTTCATACACCTATACGCTAAATAACTCAGCAGGAACAACCTGCTGGTGTACTTTTTTAAAACCTTAATTAACCAGACACACTGACTGGGAACATTCTCGTGTTTACTAAAATGACCCCAGGGAGTAGCTGAAGAAGTGAAAATCACTGGGTGTTAAGTAGATGAGGATATTGCTCAAGTTGAAAGCCAACACATGCCAATTCTCTGTAGTGTAACTATATAGTAATAGTTTGATGTCTCTTTCATTTCTGAGTCATGGCGTGTAATGAGTGGATGGACATTTTTTTTTAATTTAATGTTGAATGTTAATCTCTGATCCACTGACTGTAGATCACCATCCAGTTAGTAAAATATGACTGTACTGCTAGTGCTCCCCTCTAAATTAAAGTAGCTGTAATTCCTCTTTAGGCTTTCATTTATCATCTGCATTATTCTGTCATCACAAATCAATGCAAAGTACCTCTCCTTGTGTTATGCTCTAGTTCTGAACGTATCCTCCGAGCGACTGCAAATCAGATTCCACACACAAACATACTGTTGTATTTATTTCCACAGTTTACAGTTAATAAGTAAACAAAACAGGCTGCTACTCTCTTGCCCTGCTGTGCATGCAAGCACTTTTGCAGTGAAATGTGCCATTGCGGTTTGAATTTAAATGTTAATGACAGTTTGAAAAAGTTGCTTGACTCCGAGCATTAATGTAAAATCAAAATTATCTTGTTGTTGTATGCGTGGTGGGAAATGCTAAACCTTCCACGAGAGGAACTTGTACAAATATGCGGTGCGTTATGAATCTGAGGAATTGTTGCAAACGTACATTTTTTTCCACTGCTGCTGTTATACATTCACACAAGCACGCACACACACACAGACACACACATTGAGTGGTATTGCTGCAGGGTTAGTATAAACACGTCAGGATAAACAGGAAGAAAAGACCTTGAATCTATTAGGCAAGGAAAGCCTTCTGCATATACACATACAGTACAGACACCAGATTCACAAACCACACAAAAAGATTCACAAAAGCTGCAAAACAAGACTGGAATAAAACCCATGATGAATGTAAAAATTATTTTATATCTGTCAGTTTATGAAAATCTCACAGAAGTGTGTAAACTGCTTTTGCTTTTCCAGGCATCTTCATAACAACAGAATTGAGGAGATGGGAGACAACTGTTTTGCTGGACTCGTGAACCTGGAGACACTGTAAGTGCACATCATACAGTAGTTGACGTGTGTATTTGCGCTCGTGTTTGTGTATGCTAACAGCTCCCCCACCCACCTTTGCTCCAGTCCTCCAGACACCATTGTGTCCACTTCCTCCTTTAATTGCTCTAGGATAAATAGAGCAAAGTACATGATGCTTATCAAATCTGCCCTCCCACTGTTCACTTCCTCCTGCCACACAGCCATTAAAAGTCTTTAGTGACAGCATTACCTAATGGCAAACAGCTACTGTACAACACATAGACCTTTACAGGAGACCAGGGATGTCCTGATACTTTTTTGTTCTGACACATTTAAAGTTAAGTATCTGGTGGTACTCGGAGTTTAAATTTTCCTACATAATAACACATCACACAGGTAGGCCTGTAGTAACATTAGTAAAGGCAGTTCTGCAGTCCTGCATTATAGTTTTCTGCAATGGTTTCCAAAGGTGTTTTAGAGCCTATAGTGTTATGTGCGTGTGCTGCTTTATGCTGTGCTGAAACAATAACCATTCATTAATTATAAGACTCAGTGTTTATATTACTACAGTGGGCTCTGAATCCCATAGAACAATGGACTAGGGATCAGTTATTAGGATTATATATTCATGTTGAGTATGTGTACTGGTCAATTGTTCATTGGATATTGCTGCTAAAAGAGATAATCATTCAGCACTGCTAGCAAGTCATGTATTTTGTTATTAGGATTATAACAATGCTAGTAATCCTAGTTATTGGTGTGTGTCTTGGTGCTGACAGCAGTCACAGAGAGAACCAGATAACTGAAACACTTCTATTAGCAATGTTTAATTGTAGACATTTTTGTTTGGATGTACCCATAATTAATGGGATTTAGAGGGATGGATTTACAGTGCTGGCTTCCTGTGTCTCTCTCTGTCTCATCCTAGAGATCTTAACTTCAACAACCTGATGGTTTTTCCCAAAGCAATAGAGGCCCTGCCCAAACTCAAGGAACTGTGAGTATATCGTCCTGTTTCTCCTCCGTGAGGGAAACATTTTGTACTGACACTAAATTCAGGCACCGGTTAAGTCATCAGAGCATGAAGGAGGCTTGTCATTGTCTTTTAGTTTTTTATGAGATTCCAAAAAAAAAAGACAAATAACAAAGTAGCTATGAAGTCAATAAGAGGAAAAAGAGAGCCCACATGCAAAGTAGCAAAACAGTTTTAACCTGCCCTCATTTTTTCGTGCCTCTCAGTGAAATGTGAAAAAAGTTCCTATTCACATACACATCAGGTAAAAAAATTACACATATTCTATTTATTGTAATATTATTAAATCATGAACTATCTGAGCTTTTATCTAGTGGATGCAATGATTAAATAGAAATAAATTTGTTGAAACCTTTTGCAACATGTTTCAACATTTATGCTTTTATTTTGAAGGCTAAAAACCACAAGTCTTATTTTCTGTTTTTCCTGATCAGCACATTAATTATTTAATTTATTTCTGTAGCAGACACTGAGAATTAATTGACACCTTTTTGTTTGTGCTTGATTTGGTTGAACTGTCTATGTGGGTTGTATCATTACTTTTTGTATTTATACTTTTGGTTTTGCATACGGCAACTTAACTGACTTGTATGTCGGGTTTCATACTGAGCCAAGTGTCCTTACACTGTTTTTTTTTGACCTTCTTCCTGCAGCGGGTTTCACAGCAACGATATTGCTTCCATACCTGAAGGGGCCTTCCATAACAACCCCCTGCTGCGAACCATGTAAGGTCACACTCCCCCTCTGATTCACTGACACTACTTAGAGACAAACATAGCACACTAATGACTCAATGTGTACAGATGCTACCATGCATAATGCACAGTATGTTTTCTGAGAAGCACACATACAGTGTTAGCTGATATGGGATGCAAGTGTGAAATACATGAATGTCCAGAAGATGGTTCCATTCTCGCATAGTAAATGATTTTGGTTTGAGCTCTCCCCCTCTGCTCTCGCTGCCCTCCCAGACACCTTTATGACAACCCGCTGTCCTTCGTGGGAGCTTCGGCTTTCCAGAATCTGTCCGACCTGCACTCCCTGTAAGTCCTGCTGTCAGGCACGACTCCTGAGAAATAACAAGTTCTCTCTGAACTTCTTAAGTCATTGGTGAATTAAACATTTTAAAAAGCAATTTAAGTGTGTTTTAAAGGGTCCTTGTGTCTTGTTTCATCCATACCAACTCAGGCATTGATGTTAATGATTTTACTATTCTTGCAATATGTGTTTCAGGATGCTGCGTGGAGCCAGCATGATGCAGGACTTCCCCATCCTTACGGGGACTAATAACCTTGAGAGTCTGTGAGTGAACTTGGATGCAGCATCTGTTCCTGCGTGTGCTTTTGTGTGTCTCAGAAGTGACTGATTAGGCTTTTTCATTTCCAGGACCCTGTCAGGAACCAAGATCTCATCCATCCCAGCTGACCTGTGTGATGATCTCAAGTTGCTTCGGACGCTGTAAGAGACTTTTGCTATCCTGTCACCTGTAGTAGTTCTTAAAATATATCTTCTTCAAATAATAGTACTTGCTGAGAATTTAAGAACATTAGGAGCTTGCCGGGACAGTAGAAATTGTCCCAGTATAGCTTGATGGGTAAACTATGGTTTTAACACTGTTACAGACAGAATTTGGATTCCCATTCACACTAAAATTGTGGCATTTTAAAGGTATAGGGAAATTGTTTATAGACCAATTATAGATTTATTTTAAATTATCCCATTTGTCTAATTGTTGCTGTTTGTTTTCCCTCCATCAGAGACCTGTCCTACAATGAGATCAAGGATCTACCATCTCTCCAGGGCTGCACCCGACTGCAGGAGATGTGAGTGTTGAACATGTAGAAGTCAGCTCACAAAGCGTGTCAGACGAGGCTTAGAAGACAGATTCTATTTTAAGATTAAAATATTATAAGGTAATAATAAACAATCAAGGTAATAAATGTAATTGCTTGTTTATAATCTGTTAAATTTTTGTTTTCAATCTACAGAAGTTTTCAGCAAAACCATATTCAACAAATTGACAGGGACACTTTCCAAGGTCTCTCTTCTCTCCGTTTACTGTAAGTCCACTAAGTCACACACACTCAGTAAAACACACTGGATGCTGTAAAAACAAAAATGTTATTCCTGGACTGTGAGTTCATTGCATTGTGATTTTACACAGAGACCTGAGTAGAAATGAAATCCGAGTTATCCACAGAGATGCTTTCCTCACCCTCACTGCACTCACCAACCTGTGAGTATGACCCCTGTATTACTTTACCACCTTTCATCATAATGAATACAGAACTCCAGCAACATATCATCGTTTGGTTTGACTGTCTGCGTTGTGCAGAATTAAACTGCTTGTGTGTAATACATTTTTTTTGCAGAGATCTGAGTATGAACTCTCTGACTGTGATTCCAACAACTGGACTGAGCGCGCTCAGTCAGTTGAAACTCTCAGGGAACCAGCAGATGAAAAATGTGCTGACTGCAAAAAACCTGCCCAAACTCAGGTGAGAAAGAACGTTTGTGGTTAGCGTTTCGGAGAGGATGCAGGAAAATGTAACACCCGGCGGTCTTGTGGCCTCTGGCACTGACTGTGTAATTGCAACGTCCCACGTTTGATTCTGGCCAGGGACCTTTGTTACATGTCATGCCCCATCTTTCTCTCTCCTCGTTTTCTGTCAGCTCTGTACTATCACTCTCTAATGAAGGCACAAAATTCCCCCAAAAATACTGCAAAAAAAAAAAAAATGTAACACATAATTATTGTGATTTGCTGAAAGGCAAAAGAAAAATCAAGCTATATTGAAATAAAATATTAAATTAAGCAAAAAAGAAACGTCATTAAGGTTGTTAGGGTTAGCTACAGGATTGGAATAAATCTCAAATATGTCATTAAAGTACCTGTTTTTGAACTGTTTGTCAACATTTCTGATGAAGTGATTTCAGAATGAAAGATCATATCATTACAGGACATAGCCCATACACCGATATGGCCAGTTTCCAAAGACTGATTTTCAGGCCATCAAAATTGAGTTACAGTGGTGAGGGTCTGCATAGCAACATCAGGCCCCTGTGGTGCTGAGGAATTCAACACTTCAATTCTGAAGAGGGTCCTCTCTGGTACTGGTGTATACAGAAAGTGTATTTGATCATTTTTAGCCATTTAGTGGGCTTATTTTCTACACCTTTTGTTTATATGTATTTCTTTCTTGTGTATCAATTCGCCTCCTAAATTGCCTTTAATGTCTTATATACATACAAAACTTCATTTTTGACAAGGAGATACTTAACTTGGTAGTTTCTCATGATCATGACAATGTCTGAGTGTGCCGTGTTCTTGCATCTGAAACACACTTGCTGCAACACAAAGAGGGCAAGCAGTCACTAAATGGTGATGTAGAAAACACAGCGTATGTGCTGCACCAACTCAAACCAGTTGAGTTGTTGTTATTCAGTACAGCAGACTGGAAACCCCCACCAATGCTGAATTTGTAAACGAAATAAATTGGACTAATCCTGTTATAATATGTCTCTTTTCTGTCTTTCTCCATCTGTTGTGATTACAGAAACAAAGTCCACCTCTTCTCGTGTGTTTAATGAGAAAGCAAGCTGAATCTGTTTTCCCCACAATTGTAGACACACTATGGAAACATCCAAATATTATTATTGAAAAAAATCAGAGGGGCCAAATATTTGCAGACAAACACATTATTTATACTTTCCCCAGTATGCTATTGAGATTCTGGACCATCTGTATTATGAACAGCAGACCTCAGCAGGATGTTCACAGCCTTTCTAAATGATTGTTGTTTGTTTGTAGGTCCATCTCTGTCCCTTACGCCTACCAGTGCTGTGCTTTCGTCGGATGTGACTCAGTGACGAGTTCTTCAGAGGAAAATGATGTAAAGAAATCTACAGGTGGGAATGCTGCAGTCAGAGCCTTTTCCTTGGATCAGCTGAAACATTAGCTAAACTATGTTATGTTTTATTTACATAAAAGCAACTAAAAATATTGACTGAGATTGTTTTACATCCTGCAGGTAAACTAACAGCTAACAGCATTTCTTTATTCCCAACCACCAGATATCATATGTAGATGTTAGACGTATAACGGTTTAGCTTTTTTAAGTTAGATTCACTCTGGCATCAGCCTGCATGCTTTTTTTTAACTCTTCACAGATGGTGTAGTGCAGATGTATTTCTGTGTCCACCAGGGAACAGTTAAATAACTTAAACCATACATTAAATACTGTCCTACTTGTCATGAAAAATGTAAAGTTGAAGGAAACTTTAGACAAATCTAGGAGAAAGTGTGTATTTTGTGTACATGTCTGTGATCGTGTGGTCTGTCAAAGTTCAGGACCATTATACCGGATGTTCACTTCAGTTTTCTGAAACAAAACGTTTGCTCCAGATGTATGTTTTTAATTAGAAAATATGTAATTTACCATCATTTAATAATTTAATTAGTCTAAAATGGTTGTAAATTTGTCTTTACTATATGGGTTTTTACTATATATTAACATATATATATAAATAACTGTACTGTATTTATATATATATATATATATATTTCAGTATAACACGATTTTCGAGTAACAGAAAATTAATTTCAGGTTCTGTAAGATGTTATGCTTATTTTCTTGGACAGTTAAAGTCTGTAGTAATTAACTTGAACTATTGTTGATTGTTATATAGCAGAAACAAGAATTTGGAAAGTCAGACAAAAGCAGTTATTAGCATACTTCCTACTGTATACACTACTCTCTTTGGCAAGGCTAGTTTTTTTGGATTAACAATGTCTTTTTAACATTTGCGTTTCTTACATTAAATGTTTTATTTTAGGAGTAGAGGATGTGGAAAGAATCTCAATGATTATGCATTGCTCTCCTTCACCAGGTAAGCAAACAGCTTTTTACATCTTTCATTATGTGTTTGTGTGTTAACTTTTTACCAATCAATGTTGAAGAGCTTTGAAATAATCGAAAAGAATTGCTAAATTAAGATCTCAACTTTTGAACAACCACATTGTTTCTGTCTTCAGGAGCCTTCAAGCCTTGTGAGCACCTGCTGGGTAACTGGATGATTCGTCTGACAGTCTGGTTCATCTGCCTGGTGTCACTGGTCTTTAACAGCCTGGTACTGGTGGCCACCTTCTCCCCCACACACCGAGCCACAGGCCATTCCCACTCCCTCACTCCATCTCTCTCTCCAGCCAGGCTGCTGATGGGGCTACTGGCCCTGGCCAACCTGCTCACGGGGCTGTATGTCGGCGTGCTGACTGCGCTCGACGTTGCCACCTGGGGCTCCTTCGCTGAGTTTGGTGTGTGGTGGGAGATGGGGCCCGGCTGTCAGATCGCAGGAGCTCTTGCTGTCTTCTCGTCAGAGTGGGCAGTCTTGTTACTCTCACTGGCGGCCGTGGAGCGCAGCGTGGCTGTGCGGACGATTCTCGGGAAGGTAATGATATCACCTAGGAGGAACGGCGGCAGCCATCGAGGATGCTGGAGAGGAGATCGACGCTTCAGCATGGCTGCAGGACTGCTGGCGCTGCTGGCTGCTGCTGGAGCCTGCCTGCCTCTCCTATCCTCCAGTGACCAGTCCGGCTCTCCTCTCTGCCTGCCCTTCGCTCGTGGTGAGAGTCCAGCTCTGAGTGTGACAGTCGTTCTGGTGCTGCTCAACGCGCTAGCTTACCTGTTCACTGCAGCTGTGTACACCCAGCTGTACTGCCACCTGGGCAGGGTGGAGCTGGCGGATCCAGAGCAAACGGGTGCCCTGCGACATGTAGCCTGGCTCATCTTCACCAACTGCATCTTCTTCTGCCCTGTGGCAGCTTTCTCCTTCGCCCCTCTCTTGACTGGCTCTACGGCTGGCGGCCCAGAGATCGCCAAGTCAGTCACCCTCATTTTCTTCCCGCTGCCTGCGTGCCTGAACCCAGTGCTGTATGTGTTCTTTAGCCCGGCCTTCAGGGAGGACTGGCTGAGACTACGCGGAGGTTTGACCAGGGAGATGAAGGCTGGTGCTGAAAGTCACGGAGATGATGGTGGCGGAGGGTCGGAGCTCACAGACGGAGGCTCCTCCACCCACCTGGGCTTTGACTGTGGGGTTTACTCGCAGCTTTGTGGAGAGACAGTCATATGCGAGCAGTGTGAGGCTGCACTACATGCCAGGACCTGCTCTTCTCCCTCGTCCTCCACAGTCTGTAGACACTTGGTGAAGTCTCACAGCTGTCCCACCCTCCTGGCGGGAGCTGCAGTGTGCCAGCGCTCTGAGGGGTTCTGGGCAGACAGCGGCACACCCTCTGCTCAGTCTGAGTACGCAGACGAGGGAGACTCGTTTGTGTCGGACAACTCGGACCAGGTTCAGGCCTGTGGCAGAGCCTGCTTCTGTCAGAGCAGAGGCCTTCCTCTGGTACACTACTCATACAGCATACCTCGAGTCAAGGACTAAGGACGCTTCAGAGCGCCAGTACGTCTGCGTGCACAGATCTCTCTGTGAATTTAGATGCTACAAGGATATGTAAACATTTTTATATCAGACAACAAAATGTGCCAACTACCCTGCTAAAAGACTATACAGCTAGCACTTATGTTTGTAATTATTGTGTACACAGAGATGCAACCAATCATTTAAAGGGAACTTGGAATGCTTTTTGAACAGAGACCATTTCCAGGTGAGCTGAAGTGAGCACATCACGTTACAAACTGGTCGACAAAGGATCTTGCAAAGGAAAATCTTGCCACCGGTGCCTGCCTCTCGCTTTCGATTGGATATCATGATGTTGCGAGCCTGTATGTGTCAAAGATTATGTGATTTTTCTGTTTCACCTGTACTTATAAGCTTTTTTAATTTTAATTGTTATACATCTTGTCAATTTTTAAAGCTTCTCCACAGCAACTGTTGATTTTATACTTAGATTTTATTTTAAATAAATGTAGCAAATGTAATAATCATCCTAGACTTTTCTGTGTGAATGTAACTTTCAGGTGGTCTTCACCCACCAGAGGGGAATAATGTTACGTGACGTCAGCAATAACTTCTGCCCTACCTGCCTGTGATCGTAATCTATGAGTGTGAGAATGGTATAAGTTAATGCCAGACTTTAATAAACACTTCTTTGCTTTAAGTTACTAAGACTAAGAATGTGATAAAAGTAGCAGATATCACTGTTTCAGCAACGATGCTTGGTGGTGGTGAAAGATGTTATTTATTGTTTGAGCAGCAGGAGTGACTGGGTGGAGACGATTTCAGGTGCATGAAAGGTGGCCTTTGAATTATGAATATACAATATAACCCAAGCATTCACCAAATCAACAGCACCTCTTTTTGTTTAATTCTTAATGAAAAATTAGAACACACCTACCGGTTTAGGTCATTATTTTCATTTGTCTGAAAGAGAATTCCATTTATTTTTAAATCTGGGCCTTATCTTCGGAGTTCTTGCTATCATGCTGTTCGATGTGGATCAAACGTTTTATTTCTTAACTACAGAGCTACATATTCTATTTGTTGGGTTCGATGTGTCTCCTGGCCCATTGACAAACATACGAACCAATTTCCTTTTCAGTGCACTAACACTTAAATGTGACCTGCTTTCATCTGATTATTTTTGGCTGACAGAACAATTGTTGACTCATTGCTCTGTTGAATACAGTGTGTTTTAATAAGCATATACTGTATCAAATAATAATACAACATCATAATAATTCAACATTTTAGGAAATATGCTTATTCCCTGTCTTGACAGTAAGATGAGAAGATCAGTACCACTTGTCACATATCTGTACGCTAAATATGAAGCTGCACCCAGCAGATGATTAGCTTAGCTTAGCATAAAGACTCGAAGCAGAGGGGAAACAACTAGCCTGTTTAATCTATTCAAAAACTGAAGGATTAAGAAACGATATATAACATATCTTTATGCTAAGCTAAGCTAACGTACAGATATTTCTCATCTAATTCTGGGAATTAAAGAGAAGAATTGCCAAAATGTCACAAAAGAAAAAATAATATAGTCAACTTTGGTTTTATTTAGCCCCACAAATTGTAGATAATAATTGTAGTAGTAATTACTACAATTACTATAATAATAATATAATTGTAGTTTAGTGATCAACAAGCAACAACCATAAAATCCCAAAAAACTAAATCAACTGTATTCACACTAGCTGGACTTATGAGAAGAGTGATAGCTGACGTTAATTCCTGTTTGATTTAAAACTTATAATTAAACATTACTTTGCCTGTGAGCAACAAGTTAAACGCATGAATACGGTCCAAGTTAAACACGTGAGTGTAATCCCACTCTTCCACTTCTTCCAACATGATGTGAACGCAGCACCAGACTGGCAGCCAGCTGAGTCAACAAGAAAGTGTTTAAGCTGTGCCAAAAAGTATGAAATGGACTATTATAACTGAAATGTGGGTGATCATTATTCAACCACAGATATTTAAAGACAAGTATCTGCAGTGTGTTTTTGCATTAAAAGGATTTTTTTGTGTGTTTGTGCACACGTGGGCAGTTCGTGTACCTGTGGAGGTCCTTAGAGCTCTGCAGTGAAGTAATTAGCAAAATTTGGTGCAGAATAAATGGGCACATAAATGGTACAAAAGTAGGAAAATAAGGCCTATGTTTATAGGAATTATCTTTAAACTAACTCACTGCCTCCAGTGTCTTTCCAATGCAGTTACATTATCAGCAAGTTACTCACTTACTTGTATGTTCATTTCAGTCTGTAAGAAGAGCATTATTATATTGTAAAGTATATTAACGTCTTTTCACCCTGAGAGCTGACCTGAGTGAGACTGTGTGTGTGTGTGTGTGTGTGTGAGATGAGGGATTGACTGACGTTTGGTGTGCTGGAGCATGACTGTACACATTTAGGTGGATACACCCTCGGAGCATGTAAGTGCACGTCATGTGAGTGCTCAGGAATTTAGGCAATGTAGGGAAACGTTCTCTTCCACCAACAAGACATTCTTGTCTCCTTATTATGCCCCATTTAATTTTAATCTTTTGGGTTTTATTTTCTGTTTTCATGTAGGCATTGTCTCGACTGGGTGTGTAAATTCTTGCACCAACCAAAATGTCCGTTGATTGTTTGAGATGTCTGATGTTCCGTCTGGTGAAAATGTACAAATCTTTTAGTAGTTTGGTTATTGGTTTTTGTATTTGTATGTAAATTATTTGAAAAAGAAAACAAGAAATCAAGAATGGGATGCTAACTAAGGAAGCTACCTCCTCAACTGTAGCGGCTACCAGCAGTGCTTTGTAAAAGAAAAGTCTGTTTTCATTTGTTGTTATTCTTTGTTTGCCTTCTTGGCTTTATGTTGACACACGTGGTTGTACATCATCATTTTAGATACGTGCTAATTGTGGGAGGAATCTATGTACTGTATACTGTGATTTTTTTTTTTTTTTAACCAAACTATAAACTATGAAATGTTTATTTTATCTTTTATAGATACAAAGTTGCAGAATAATACAGATTATAAAAAGAATCTCACTTCATTTCAGTTAAAATTAAATCTTATTTGTAGTTTTTCATGTGAGATCTCTCCAAGTTATTTTATTCTGTTCAAGTAGAAAAATAAATTCTATAAATTGTGACTGAATAAAATTGGAAGAACACAAGTATTTTTTATTAAAACTAAGAACACTGCAGTGACCATTGTTTTCATCAAATATATTATCATGTATCTGAAATCATTCATTCATCATCAGTACTATTTACCTACCTCTACCTTATCTTTAAAATTAGGCACTGTGTTGTCGTGTTTCCACACTGCTGGAAGTGTCTCGAGCCAGCTGCTCAATCCCTGTGTCCAGTCCGAAGAGAATTTACTATGGTGATGAATTATGTTCGAAATCAGTGAGGACTTAGAGTGTCATGCTTTTCACCAAACGTGTGAGACATACTTCTAACTGAGTGGCATCAAATACTCAATACACTAAAGAGAAATTATGTGAACTTGGTTGGCAGTAAAGATAATAAAAGTGTCATTTCTGCTCAGAGAAATGTCCCAAAAAGCCATTTTTAGCCACACTAGCGGCTAGGCTCAATCGATAGCAATGTCGGTCCATTACTTTGGTCCAGACTGAAATATCTCAACAACTACTGGATGGATTGCCATGAAATTCTGTACAGACATTCATGGTCTCCAGAGGGTGAATCCTCATACTTTGGTGATCCCCAGACTTTTCCTCTAGCGCCACCGTGAGGCCATTTATCCAGTGAAATATCTCAACATATACTAGATTGGCCAGAAACTTGGTACAGACATTCATGGTTCCCAGAGGATGTATAATGACTTCTGTGATCCTCTGATTTATCTTCAAGCGCCACCATGAAGTTCACATTTAAGGTTTTGAGTGAAATATCTCAACTATTGGATGGTTTGCCATGAAATTTGGTACACACATTCATGTCCCCCTCAGGATGAACTGTAATAACTTCGGTGATCCCTTAACTTTGCATCAAGTGCCATCATCAGGGTTTTTGGTTTATGACAAAATGCCTACAAAACTAATGACATTCCCATCAGCCTCAGCTGTATTTTGTGTTTATTGCTAAGTAGTAAATATTAGCATGCCAACAGGCTAAACTAAGATGGTGAGCATGATACACATCATACCTGGTAAACATCATGTTAGCATACTGACGTGCAGTGGTGCAAAGTACCTAAGTACATTTACTCAAGTACAATATCGGGGTACTTGTACTTTACTTGAGTATGTCAAATTTATGCTACTACTATTTATTTGACTGCTTTAGTTACTAGTTATTTTTCAGATTCTGATTATCAATACAAAATATAATCAACAAATAAATCATGATGTATTTATTTGCAGTACCTTTGCCAGCTGCAATATAAGTGTGTACATTAATGCATTAACAATTATAATCCAATAATATATATTATTCTGAATTGGGGTACTTATAGTATATGTTGATGCTAATACTTTAACAGAGTATTTCTACACTGTGGTATTGCTACTTTTACTCAAGTACAAGATCTGACTACTTCTTCCACCACTGCTGATGTGAGCATTTAGCTCCAAGTACAGCCTCACAGAGCTGCCAGCTGTAGACTTGTTAAACTATTTTTAGTTGACGTTTCCCATGCAAACACCATTTTAAGGGTGAAATGTTTTGACTAAATGTAGACTTTTCCAAGCCTGTTAACATGTATAAGACCATTTGTCCCATTCAGTGGAGATTCCTTGCACCTCATGTTGTCCACTGCTGGCTCCCGTCACTCATGTAGTGAGCTGTAACTTGGTGATGAGTGAAAAATAACCTCTGGGGTTTGTATAAAGAAATGGACATGAAATTTGATAAGACCTGTTTAACGTTGAACCGTGTCACCTTTTCACTTGTAATTTGTGGATTTTGGTGAGACCCCATGTCAAAACACCTGGCAAACACGGCAGCGCTGTAAGACATTCGTCATCTATGTTAATAGTGGCTCAGTGACATGTAGGCTACAAGGCTCACTGGATCTTTTGCAGCTATACGTTGAGAGGGCACAGGAAATATTTACATTCAAGGCATCAAAGGAATAACTGTCGAGTGACGTTACAGCAGCTCCCGCTGGAACCCAAACATGTGTTCCTCTTCACTGACACGTCCTCAGTGGTAAAAGGACATCTCAGCTATTCCAGCCCTTCACACACATCCCTCTGTGGTGTGCACATTAGGCACATGCCTCACACCTCTGGCTTTAGTGAGGCTTTGTTACAATAAAACTAAGCCTCCGACAACTCTTGTCCATTCCACTGGACTTCTGAGAATCAGTGGAATGCTTTTTTCGTTTTCTGAATACCAGTGGCTGCTACAGCTATCATGATGGCAATTTCTGGGACTGGTCACCACCTGTGCACTATTACTGACCACACTGTAGCATAATGCCACTACTTGATAATATGACTGAATGAATTCACTCACTTTTTGAAGCATTTATATTGACCTTTGTAAGCACACAAACAAATCCTATGATCCATTTCTTTCTATCAGCTGAAATAAGTGAGAAACAAGATGACAGCTCACACATTCATTTCATTGATATTGCTACTTCCTTTGACTATTATCCATATTTACTGGACACCATTTAGCTCTACTTTTCGAAATGAGAGTAAAATAGAGTGACAAACCATGAATTATGACTTTTTAAATAATACATTAATACTAATACTTCCCTACTGAACAGCAAATTGAAGCATGAGCCCCAATCAGTTCAGTAATGGTACACATGATACTAACATAACAGTGAGGATGGCCAGATGCAAGATGACTGCAGAAGAGGAAAGTGGTGCAAAAACACAAGATGATGTGGGCTAAACACAGTTTGTGATGCAGGTGGAGAGTTTGTCATGACACAAAACAGTCAACATGTAGGAGTCGCTGGAGACAAATCGATCTTCTCTTCAGCCAGAACCTGGAACCTCTCGCTTCTTTTCGTCTTTCTTTTCTTCTTTAGCAATTTGAGCTACAAGCCAGGAACACAAGTCAAGATACAGAGGCCTTATTAAATTAATTACAAAGTTAAATTGTGTATCACTGTTTGTGTATGAAGGTATTCTTGGAGCAAAACATCTGAGCACCTGTGCAGTGGAATTTGTAGCAGTGGAGCTGTAGTCACACATGTATAACAGTAAATTTGAAGTCACAGAGATTTTTTTTTTCTCTTCCACAAACACAACACAGCAGTTACACCTTCTCAAATTCTTCATTGCAGGTGCACAAATCTTATGCTACAAATCACAAATTAAGAAACAAATTCCACTGCACACATGCTCAGATGTTTTGCTCCAATAACACCTTCATATTTGTGGAATGTTTTATTATTATGTAAAAAAGAATAGAATCTTATGACTTAAACCTGCAATAACAGATTTCGTGTCCACTTGGGGGCAGTGGAAACAAGGCGTGAACACTATATTGACATATTATCATCTTCTAAGTTGATATGGCTAACATGTTAGTAAACCTATTCACACATGTAGCAGACATGGAGTAATATTCACTCTCCTTTTGGCTCTGTTTTTGGTCTCCACCAACTCCAGAAATAAATATCTGGCTCTTTAGCTGCTAAATGCTCCACTGTGTTAACCAGTGTTAATATAAAAATATTGATTATAAACTTTAAACGTTTTATACTGCAGCAATAAAAGTGCATTTAAGCCCTCCATAAATGTCCTCTTGAGTCAAAATGCCGAGAAAGTAAAGAAGTGGTTAATATCTACATCTGATAATTTTCTTTAAGCATAGATGATTTGACAAATCCTTCTGAAGCATGTATCACAGTGTGGGGTGGGATTGGATCTTACCTCAGGACCACAGGTTGGTTTGAAGCATGACAGGAGAAAACATTGTCAGTAAACGGTGAGAGTTAAAAGAGGGAGGGAGACACTCATCATGGCGTTAAGATCTAGTTAAACCTTTAGAATGTATTCATAAATATATGTTGACAATGCCATGGTTGTGATTTTGACCACATGACTATATGCTTTCATGTTTGTGTTTGTTGTTACTATAGATACTGTGACATCGACTACAAGTCGATTCTTTATCTTTTGAAAGATGAAGTACCCATTTTCTGCAACACTTTGTTTTACAGGTCTGTAATTTCCCAATAATCTTCAAGAAGTTATCTCGAAAAGAACTATGTAATTTGGTTCTCATAAAAGGGGAAACAGAGAGTGTGTTCAGTTGATACACTTCCAATTCACAATATCCAATGAATTGCAAGTGTAAAAAAGTAAGTGAGCAATGAATGAATATTTATTTGTTGAATGTTCATCCTCTGCCTTGAAAACAGAAAAAATAAAATACTAGTCTGAATACAACATCCAACTTATTTATTGTTTCTGAAGCTTTCATTCAACCACATCTGGTGGCCTTGCTCAGCAGATGGAGTTGCTGAGGTACTCCAATTACTCCCAACTGAGGAACAAAGAGGAACGCCATGAGATGTGATTGAAAGCGTCAGGAAACAACAAGTGAGTTGGATCGTGTGTTGAGACTTTTTTTGGACAATATTTATTTGGGTTTACCTTAAATTTTGCAGTTCTTTCAGGTGAATTCCTATTTTTCATATAATCATAAACACACAGTTCTTTCCAGAAAAATTAGTAAACTAAAGTAAAATAAAGCATCACCCATTTTCCATCACATATTCAATCTACTTTTAATCTCTATCTTTTTAAGTGCTATAATTTAACCTGTTTAACCATTTTTACTACATCATTACTACTTCTGACATTTACTCTAAAAATATGTTTTTCTTTATAACAGACTGACATTCATTTGATGTGGTGTTTCATGATACAATGTGTTATTTTTAAAGGATGAAAAAGAGGGGAAGGATGGAGTGTCGAAGTGGGTCATGAAAAAGAGGACACATGGGTTTCTGTCCCTGTACCACCCAGCAGGATACTTACGGCGGACCTCCAGTTTACACTCCACTATGTCTTCTCCGCTGTCGTTGACTGCTTTGCACATATACACTCCCCCATCGAACAGACAGGGCTTACGGATCTCCAGCGTCAGAACACCTTGCTTACTGAGCATCCGGTACTTGGCTTCATTTGTGATGTCCATCTTGTTTTTGTACCAGGTCACTTTGGGCTAACAAGGTAGGAAAAGTATTACAATTATGTCAGGTGATATTTTACACAATGTGCCATACTCTCACTATTGTACAATTAGTACTGGCCCATTAGTAACAATCATAATCACTGGATTTATCTGCTGGATAGTGTTTCACTGAGGATAGGGTGTTTATTACTTGCTACTAATCCCCAAATGTCTGCATGAAGAGGGGGGCAGGGGTGTGTGTGTGTGTGTGTGTGTGTGTGTGTGTGAGGGTTATACGTATATGTTTCTGTTGGTTTGGGAGTATTTTTCCTTTGTTTTTAGTCTTTGTTGTTGTATTTTACTTAGTTATTCTGTATTTTTGAATAATAAAAACACTTAAGCATGAAAGTTCATTCTTGGCTCTCAACTGTATGGTTGAAAACTCAAGAAAAAGCCAGTAAGTGGACCTTGAGTTTGGATTGTTTTGCTATTTTCAAGGTCAAGAGTGAACTTTCATGCTTAACTTTTAAGCCGACACAGACAAAAAGTCCTAAAAGTGCTCTGAATGAAATCACAATAGCTACTTTGATGTGGTAGAAAGCTCTGGGAAAAGCTAGAAAGTGGACCTTGAGTAAGAATTGTTCTGTCAAATTTTCACTTTTCAAATTTCTTCCTTTAAAATGTTTCATTACAATCAACGTTATGATGGCAACTATTACCAAAACTGCATTTAATTGACAATTGATCACATCCGAGTTGACCCTACTGACCTTTGGTATGCCTCTGACTGAGCAGCTCAGGGTGGCGTTGTATCCTGCTATGATAGAACGGTTCACCAAAGGATGTGTGAACTTTGGAGCCTCTGAGAAGTCATGTTCCTTGTGGGTGGGCGGCTTGTACATGATACCTGAGGAGACAGATCAGTTGGTATTTTTTCTTCAATTACGCACAATATCACATACTTATCTACACTTAAAGGACATAAAATCAGAACCATACCTGCTTTGTACTAATTATATAAGTGCAGTCAGAGCCCACCTGTTTTCTGGATGTAAGCGCTGTCTTTTGTGCTGCAGGGCTCTGGGCTGAGGCCCACAAGGTTGATGGCAAAGACTCGGAAGACATACTCATTCCCCATGATGAGGTCAGACACGACGCTGTTGGTCCGCCTGTACTGATCGTAGACTGTATACCACTCCTTCATATGAATCACAAAACATGTTTCAGATTCAGTTTTTCCAATTCTGTATGTATTTTATGTTGTACTGTATGTGCTTTCTATTATATTGGGCCCTTTTCAGACATTTGCTTCAGTCAACACTGCTCTGGTTTTAAACGTTCTCTATGTGTATTAGTCTGACATGCTTATAGGCGTATATATATAGTGTATATGGCATATACAATTACACTTGACAACAATTTCCGTATCTACTTGGGGGGCTGTATTATCCTGAAACCTACACCTGATGATGGTGTGCTACAACTTTACCTGGCTGCTACTGCATTCACTTTCAATCAAATATTTGGGCAAACACAGTATGTAGTACAGTGAGAAGGTAGGTTGGTTGGTGAGCTTAGTGGGGAGTTGTAATTAAGGGACCTCATCTTTTAATGTTGAAAATATAATATTAAAAAAAACAATTAGTAATAATATAAAGGCAGATAAAAGGTTCATCACACAGATTTTCTTATACCGTTACGGCCCACATAAATTGACATTTTTTGTTCACTCAGACAAATTCTATTTGACCATTAAAATAAGGCAAGTAACATCCTAAAATAATGATCTAGATATATCACTGATTTGATTTCAAAATACCTCTATAATTAACCTGAAACTAGAGGATTTGTGTTATTTCTCACGGTTTAATTTTATTTATTTAGGTACAAGAATGAAATAGGATATGGGCAGATTTAAATTACATGTGCCCTCAGCACTTTTATATTTATCAGCCATTGTCTCTGAAATCTAACAGGTACACAGTACATTGTTATTGGTAACATGATAATCAACATCCCCAAGCTTGCTATAAAGAGATGCAAGTGAAATTAATTTGATCTAATAATGACTACAGTGAAACATGAACCATCAGCCGACCTGGGCAGGAGAACAATGGCCCTGCGTCGCTGTACAGACAATCCGGACCAGGTCAAGGCTACGAGGATAAGATTAGGACATTCCTGGCCGACATTGTTCCTGGCAGCTCGAGGTGGAGGATGGTGCCAGTTGGAGCTCTTGCCAATGGGCCCATAATGCATCGCTTTTGGCCCACAGAGGAGACTGTGTGCTCAACATTGGCTGATTACAGTATATGTGTCACAAGGGAGGCTAAAATATCCCTCTGCGTCCATGCAGCATCCATCTTCTCACATGTACAGACACACTCATTCATGTTAATAGAATGGGAGGTTTGCAAATGTGACTTCACAGCAGCTCAGTTGGTGGCTGTCAGAGGTAAAACTAAAGGCCTTCAATGGATTAGTTTCAGTGAACAGAAACTATGAGCTATAATGACATGGCGACCATTGCCTTCCTCTGAGAAGACCTCTGGGTGGCATCATTCTTCCTGGTTTCCGAAACCTGATTTGAGACCAGAGTTAGGCCAGGTCCAAATTACTTTCAGTTTTTTCAGGTTGGGTAGTGTCTTGTTGTATTTACATCTTGGGTCTGAGTGTCAACATGTGTAATACCCAAACGGATCATAGTTGACGAGCTGCGATATGACAAGAGAAAAAAATGTGCTTTTTGAGGCAACACAGTGAGTGTCATTATTTGGTAGCGCAACATGCTAACACCAACAGTGGGGGCCAGTTTTTGGATCGGTCTGACTGTCATCTGGTCCCATTCGGATTTGGTCTCTGGTTTTGAAAAGGAATTGATCTACATTGGCTTCAGGTAGGTTTTCAACCCACCCCTTTCCAGATTGGGTCCAAAATATTTGACCTGTGATGACCTCTAATGTCATATAAACATAAATTCTTAGAGAGTTTACCTCTGGCCGATTGTTGCAAAGTGATTTAATTTGGATAATAATTGCCTACCATCAACATCAGAAGCTTGTTTCAGCTTCATTTGGATCTAATATAAAAACAGATGTAAGCTTTGTTGCTAGGACCTAAGGGTGTAGAGTCTCACCATGGTCTTCTTGTCAGCTTTTTGAATGGTGTAACCAGTTATTTCACAGTTACCATTGTCCTTAGGTGGCTTCCACTCGAGTGCCACATTGAAGCCCCAGACTTCCAGGATCTTCAGAGCCTCAGGGGGCCCTGGGAGATCTACAGAGGAGAAATATGAATTGTGATTAACTGTCTTCTAGATTGCATTTATTCCTGTTAATACCCACAGCCAGATCTCTGTGTGTTGAGTCCTTCTTACCAACAACCTGCAGCGAGAAACTTGCTGTGTCTTCCACGTTCTCAATCTGCACATGGAGATCATACTTTCCAGAGTGTTTTCTGTCTGTCTTGCGGATGAAGAGGATCGTATCTACGTCGCTATTCCTCACACTAGCAAATGTGGGGCTTAGAGGCTCCCCGTCTTTGCTCCATGTAACCTTTGGCCTGGGCTTACCCTGCATGACCGGAAAAAGAGTTTCAGTTCAATGATATGTGTCAGTTTACAAATTACAATTTAACAAAATCAACCTTTTAACAACATTCACTGATAATCCATCTGCAAATACATTGCACATTTTTATTGCCTAACGTGGCTGTAGTTTGTTGGTCAGTCTGTCACTACACCACTTTGGTCCTTCGTGAAAAATCTCAACAACTTTTGGACAGATTGCCATGACATCTAGTCCTGGTCCATGGTCCTCAGAGGATGAATCCTAACGACCTTGGTGATGCCTGACCTTCCATGTAGTGCCACCAACAGGTCAAGATTTCCCCTGGCCTAACACTTAACTTAATTATTGATGGTTACATGTTAACATAAACGTATGCATGATTATGTTAGCATGTTAGCATGCTAGGTAAGAACATGGCCTTTTCTCTGGCACCACCTTCAGACCAAACTTTACAGTTTTTTTACCCCACTGCTGGTAAGGATCTAACAATACTAAAGGTGCGTTTCGATTTTTCAGCCATCCAAATAGGGCTGGGAGATATGACAATATGTACCATGAGAACATAGAAACTGGTCAGCCAGTTTATCAAGCAATATACAATTACATTTAATGTACATTTTACCCAAATTGTCAACCCCTACTGGTACACCCACTTTATGTTTTATGTGTAATCAGTCTCATTCTGTATTTCGCTGTTAGACCATCTCCTGTCCCTGTCAGGACTATATACTGGAACTTTACAAAGACAATCTTACTGTCCTCACAAAGAAATCACGACTTTATCATTTTTTTCTGCATCTCCCAGATTTACCCAAGTTACTGGTTTTAGCCTTATGTATGAGGCTACTGGTGATTTAGCCTCATGTATACTACACCTGGAATGGAATCACAAGGTTCACAGTGTCTCCAACTTTCTTGATGAGAGCCTGGCGGAGATTTCTGGGGAGCCATATTTTAGGGCGTTCTTTGAAAGAAAAAATAAGAGGCATGACGGGTGAGTGAGTTTAACTTATTAACTTATATAAATATTTATATACTAAATATTTGGCTATATGAGATGTATTGGTTGTCATGTCTCATTAAAGTGTCGAAACTAAAGGAGCAGAGAGATGTCAAAAGTATCAAACCTATAAATACTCACGCATTATCTCTCTGATGGTGACAGGTTGAGCCAGAGCAGTAGGAGCGCTGGGTCCTGCCATGTTGTAGGCTCGCACACGGAACTGCAATTTGTCTCCGGTGGTGAGATCTTTGACGATCAGCAATGTCCTCTCAGTCAGACCCTGAATGGCTGGTATCCATTCATCCGCTGCGACCACAAAAACACACAACTAATTAAAATGCCATGATTCACTAGACTTCGAATGTTACACCGGAACCAAAGTTAAAAATACGGATAGAAGTCCATCTGAGCCTCTGTTTTGTTACATGATAGCATATCATCAGATGTTTATTGTGTACGGTGGGGGCTGGTGGGAGAAACAACAGTTCATGACAGCAAATAAAATTCAGATAAAACTACAAGTTAAGACATTTGAAGTAGAATTCCTTACACAGGTTGGTGCGGTCGGCCTAGAGGCAAGAAAGATGGCTCAGGCATTAATCTAAACTGACATGTTGAAAAATGTATGAAAACACTAAACGTTCATTTATTTTGCTCTGACTGTTTGCTCATAGCTGATAGCCTTTGAGGTTTAAGATGAATTATTCCTTTATTCTTGTTGCTTACATAATGTACCAGTGAAACATAGTGGGGGGGTTTTATTAGGTGTGGTATACATATTTTGGGCATATACTGTATTTTGATGAACTGCTGTCAGAGATTTTCTTTCTTTTTTTGGCATTTTTGCCTTAATTGGATAGCTGTTAGTATTGAAGCAGACAGGAAACAAAGTGTGAGAGAGGATGCAACCAGGGATGTTGTGATAATCTGATATGCACCTTAAGCATTCAGCTAGCGGGCTGCCCCCGTCAGAGATTTTCTCATCCTTTTCCTAACTGACAATAGTTTTTGTTAATCTGACTGTCCTGTGTGTGCTGAGCTTCACTGCCATTAACTGATTGTTGTATATAAACTTTGATGATATATGCTATAAAAAACCTTCCTTATCAAAGGCATGCAGGCGGGTGGCTCCAGCACTTACTGCCCTCCTTGCAGTACTCAACCCCATAACCCTCGAGTTCAGCCGAGCCGATCCTCTCAGGCGGCCGCCACTTCAGCGAGATGGAAGTGTCACTGATGTCGTTGACGCACAGTCCGATGGGCTCACTTGTTGGGGCTGAGAGTGAAGCACAGGGCAGATAAATGGGCTCTGTTAGTCAGTTAGAGCATTACTGAAATACATTTAGGATGAATTACTGAACAAGTGGATGAACCTGATCAGGAATTAACAAATTATGTAAAGTAACAAAACCCCTCTCAAAGCAAACAGTGCTTGAATGCTATTAGCATCATCCATTACAACTTTACTTTTGCCACAGCAGCAGCATTATCTAATATCCACTTGAAGGTTTCATTTCATATATACAGTATCTTCATGAACCAACCATAAAATGAAGAATGAGTACAGCAGAAGAAATAGAACAGAGATCAAACAGACAACAAAACACAGCCAGTCACACAGAAGCACATACAAACATCAGAAACAATCACAGACTTCTCTAAAAGTCCAAAACTAAAAGTTTAACTTCATCTAGTGGGATCAGACATTTAATGTCCTTTAAAGTTTATTGCTTTTATATGGTGCAAAGTACTGGAAGGCAGTCTGCTCAAGTTCAGTATTTACTCTTTGGGTATTAATCGTTGGATCCTTGGATCTGTACAGCAACAGTAGTTTTAAATTCAAGAAAAGATGTGATATTCTGAGGGAGCTTTAGTTGAAGACATTTATAACCAAAAAAGGTCACGTGGTTCTCTTCTTGGTGCTAGTGAGGACCAGACTACTACTGTTTCACATATTACACAGTGATGAGTCCAATATTTATCTCCTGTAATGAACCGCAGGGCACAGTGGTAAACTGCATCAAGGTGTTTCAAGGTGGAATGAGCAGCATGAACATGTACATGTTTTGGTGGCTGGTTAGTCTCAATTGAACTTTTAGTTGTCTACAGGCAACAGAAATGCTATCAAGGCAAGTTAGTTTGTCTGATCTTTGAGCCAATAAAAGGGGAATGAGGGTGATCTGGACAAACCCAGAGTTTGTGTACATGGTTATATATATGGGCCTGGTGTCTACTGTTTCTGCCCATGCAATCTTAAATATGCAGTAATTGCAAGTTCAGTTGAGGCACTGTAACTGTAATCATATTTGATAATCTTGTGTTAAGGAAATCATTTTTATTTGGGGGAAGTGGCATCAACTGCAGCTGGTGTGCAGTGAAACACATTGATGTAGTTATAGTGTGTTTAAAATGTTGGTTGTGTGAGACACCAGTTACAGTTAACATTTAAATAACTAAGAGTGACGTAAATGAGGATATATGTAATTTAACAACACTGCTTAATCCTGGCGATAGTCCTAATTCAAATAACATTTCAAGACAATATTAATTTCAATATCAAAACAGTTTATTAGCCTGTAAGCCTGCTCATGTCATCCCGGGAAAGACGAGCTGTCTGACTGACCTGGAGTTCACGGCTGGGCTGAAGTGCCTGCCGTACTTTCTGTCCCGCAGGGATGAAATTACATGATTTAAGTTTGCATTAAAAGTCTTTGGTTCATTAGCTACTTCCCACACATTACTTTCACCCCAGAAGTGCCAAAAGCGAACAACCAATGTCACAACCGATTTTAGCTGCAGAGACTAAAAGGCCTTGCTTTCAAGTAAAAAAAAAGCAAATGACGAAGCAATATTATTATTACAGTGTTTGGCATTTGCTTTTATGACCTCTACTTTCATTTACAAGCTTACTTGTGTCTATTGTAAAACTGTAGAGGTCAGGAGGAATTATGATTATAATTGAGTGCTAGATTAAAAAAGGTCATAGATTACTAAATGTCCATTTATAGAGAAACTAATTCAGTTAAATCATAAGGAATAATTCCTGATGACACATTGAAAATACCACTTCTGATCTGTCATATCAAACACAGTATATTTGTCACAAGCGGGTGTAGGCAGAGGACCCAAGCGCAGACAGCGGGCAGAGTTCAAACAGTTTATTAAACTCTCACAGAGGCCGAGAACACAACTGACAGAACACACGCAACACACTAACAACGAACCGACAAGGCATATAGGGAGCAGACAGGTATAAATAGAGACAGGACAAATGAGGGAAACAGAACCAGGTGGGTGACGAGACACAGGTGAAGCAAATCAACAGATAATCAAAACCAGGGGAGACACTAGGGCAAGAACACAGGAAACATGAAACAACAAGTCCACACCATGACAATATTCAAGCAAGTTAACCACTCAGATGTCTACTTTAGCACTAATTATTCATTAGATTTTTTGAGGCAAAAGCACATCTGGAGCAGTGACCTCCACCAGCGAATAGATTCATCCATTTTTGTTTTAATAGCTGTGCGTTCAGTGCAGCTTGGCTTTAAACAAGTAAAGTAAGGTGAAAACAAAAAACAAGCAGTGATTCAAGCTATTAACACACACTGAATCGAAGCTTGGTCTCTCTGGCAAACATATGTTAAACCGTGTACAGTACACACTACTACTAGTGAAGGCTCCTCCAAATGGCAAGGTAATATTTAGTCAACCACATATTTTCATGTTGTTGCAACAACTTCTTGACAACATGAAGACAGACTGAGAGGTGTTGACTTTTAGTCACTAAGGCCAGGACTCCGTGTCACAGGACATATACAGTGCAAGCAAATGTAAGACACCTGTCAGAGGTCAAGGTGTGTAGAAAGTCACAGCAGCAGGGACTGTTTAAAAAGTAGCTCAGGGTAGTCTGGACAAAAGGCACAGAGTGAAGAGCAAACATCTTATTCAGATGTGTTTTTAAAGCAAATACATTTTTTTTTGACATCATCATGATGGGGCACTTGCAACAGCATGATTACTAAACCATGCTTAGCACTTTCAAACATGTACACCACTGAAAAATGAGGGGCTGCAATATGCAGCCAATTTTCCCATTAATGTCACTCACATTTAAACAAAATTAAGTTTCATTTCTATTTCTAAAACCTACATGATAATCCAACGTCTCAAAAATGAAAAATGCCTACTACCAACAGGTTCCGGCTCTGGCTCTGGTTCAGCAGCAGGAACGGGCTCCACAGGGGTCTCCACTGGGGGGACACCCTCTGCTACTGGTGTCTCATTCTCAGCTGGTGCTCCCTCTTCCCCGCTGGGGGCTGCCTCTGCAGGGGCGGCTGCTGGTGGTTCACTACTGGCTTCTGGTTCCTGTTCCACCTCAGGAGGTGCAGGTATCTCTGTCTCAGGCTTGCTGGCTTCCACCTCTGCTGGTGCTTCCACTGGAGCATCAGCTGGTTCCACAGGCTTCTTCTCAGCTGTCTTTGGAAGTTTAGGCTTTGTCATTCTTTCTCGGTGTTTAGCAGTCCTGCTGCTGATGGAAGCTGGTGGTTGTATGTGTCTGCCTCTTCTGCCTTGCTCTAACCTATGCTCTCATTCCTCCTCACACACGCATACAGTCTCTCGTTCTCTTTACTATTGTCTTTGCTGTTGTGACAACAATGCTTTCTCCGGAGCAGCCTCCACAGTAGCGTGAACCCCTCTGTGTTAAGCAGCTGGTCCAAGCAGAGCAGAGCGCTTCCAGGCCATTATTTATAGAGAGGGATGCCAAGGATAGTTTCCTAATCAGCTGTCTTACAAGCTATTGGCCATCTGGATACAATGATGTTCCCTCTTAAATCAACAAGTAGAGAATAAGATGGTAGTTAAAAAAAATCAGCGATAGACTGAGAGACATTGCCAACCTGAGCAACTGCCTTAGAGGATACTGTCAGGCTAGTAAGGTAGTACATCTTATTAGACTGGTTGCAGACCTCTGGATCACTGCACACATGCTCAAACACTGATGGCAGTAGAGCTTAAAGGGGAACTCCACCGATTTTACAAAGAAGAATGCGTGGTAAAAAAAAGACGATATCTCTGATTGTGCTGCATCGATTTTGAACCTTGTTGTTTTAACTGACCATCGTGAGTCAGACAATGTTACAGGAGAGCAATGCTAAATTGGTGGAGTACTATTTTAACCATCAGGACCAATAGAGTTCAGTGTCTTGGTCAAGGACACATGCGGACAGGAGGAGCTGAGGACCAACCCTGCTCTACCTTTTTAACATACTTTTTAACAGTGTATGACTTTGGTTTCCTCTTCATCTGGCACACATTTGGCATTGTACTGTACAGTACTAACCTATCTGGTCCATGTGGTGATGTAACAGACACACACACACTCTCCCTCACGACTTACATTACTCAGAAATGACCTGTGTGTGCAACCTGTACTTTTGTTACACAGACTTCTTGAATTACAACAAACATACAGCAAACATGACCCCGTCCTGTCATGACCACAAATCAACCAGGCCTCGTCACCTGAGTGAAACCTTAGACTGACCAAACCAGGTGTGACACAACCTCAGGGTCATCAAAAGACAGACATGTCAGCTTCATCACAGTCTACCATCGCTCATCCAGGTGAATCATGATACTGTAGTGTAGCGACTCGCGAGTGAACAAAAATGGATCAATTCCTTTTGTTTCATCTAATGATAAATGCCTGATCTATTATGGAAGCAATAAACAGCTCCTTTCACTGAATTGTGCAGCGGAGCAAATGTCTGAAAAATGAATAATTGGATGCAGCAAGAGGGATAGGAGCTGGTTTAAACCTCTTGGTAAAGACTCACCGACTGGCACGAAAGGCTGTGAGGCTGGACTGTGACGAGACATGCCGATGCTGTTGACAGCATAGACTCGCATCTCGTACGGCACTCCTTCAATCATTCGCTTGGCTTCATAAGTTGTCTCAGGATAAGGGTCAAAGTTCAGTCTCATCCACCTGTAGCTCTTCTTCTTCTTCCTCTCCAGCACATAGCCTGAGAATTAAAATGGGAGCAAATTATGTTGCTGTTATCAACTACATTACATTTATTTAGCCGACTGCTAGGCTTGTCATGACTATAAAGGAGGACGCCTAAGCAATGTCCAAAAAATGTAAACAAATTAAGCATTTTAATGAGTTTTTACCAATAACTGGCTGTCCACCATCAAACAGAGGGGGATCCCACTGGATAACACACGAGTCCTCTCCCACGCTGAGGATTTTGAGAGCCTGCGGAGGATCTGGAACATCTGGGGGAAAGCATTGCTCACTGTTATGATTTTTTGAAGAAATAAAATCCATTTGACATCAATATTTGTAGCTACATGAAGTGATTGTACTACTTTGACTGCTACTTTGCATGTGTGTGGTAATTGGCAGTGTAAGGCTTACGTCTACACGGTGATGATAATGAAAACCGACTGCTCTCATTAAAATGAGCAGGGGAGCTCGGTCTTACCAACAACTTTCACATTGATATCTGCAGTGTCTTCCCCAGCAGGGTTTCGAACCACAACGGAGTAGATTCCCTCGTCCTGCCTCTCGGCCCCCTCGATGGTGAAGATACAGTGTCCTTGGGTGGATTCGACATGGACCCTGCCATCTCCATCTGTGACGACCTAAACAATGAGAACCAGAGCAGAGTTACTGGATTGTGCCTGAGTGAAGTATCTTTTGTCTCCCCTCACTCTTAACTGATTGATAGTTCTGTTGCACATATGGCAGGTAAAGACGCTGGTACAGTAGATGTAGTAGAGGCATATTAACATCATGTCACTATCACCAGAGATGATAAACATAACACTTTCCAACACAAAGTATTTTTGGGCAAGTCATGCTTTTCCAAGCCAACAACACATATTGATTTGAACACAAACTCCAGATGTCACCATGCAAATGCAAGACCAGTGCTGGACAGCATCTGAAATGACACAGAGTTTCATGAGTTGCTCAAAAGGGGCAGGTTGGTTGATAGTAACACATCAGTAAAATGACCTCAAGAGAAACCTTAAGCATGTAAGAGAAAAACAAAATACCTAGAATATAATTTGACAAAAAAACCCTTAACTCAAGGTCCTCTTATTAGCTACAGAAGTGTCTTTTATTGAATCTGACAGTAACTTCAGAATATTAATCATGGTACTTTATTTGATTACATAATTATGTATTTGAGAATGTAATGTAGTCAAGTTGCCATACAAAAATATACTTACTGCCCAGCTTCCTCTGACCTGTGTCTGTCTGTAGGAAGATTCAGAACATGCTCTTACCTTATTGATATGGACGAATACAGAAAAACACCACATGCATTTTTTTTTTACCTTGCTCTTAGTGCTATGTGAAACTGAGACATAAAAGCAGAACACACGTACAGTGTACAACCAATGGAGAAGCTGCTTTGTATTTGTCAGCATCTGTTTGTTGTTGTTACTGCTGCAGCCTGTTCTTTCTCCAGGGTTGTAAATTCAGTAAGTCAATGTAACACACAACCTGTTCTGTCAAGCAGTTGCAAGATCAGTTCTTTTGTGTTTTGATGGCTGCAGGCATTCAAAATTTCAAGTTTACATAAGAGGAAACGTATGTAGATTGCGACTTCTCCACTGACTACATGTGTACAACCAATACATTACAGGTGAGTCTATTGTTTTCTTAGTGTCAAAGACGAAGAGGTGGTAAACTTATTGAAAAACTTGAAGGCAATGCTGTCAACACACTGACTTGGATTTCAGAGCCAGAATACCACAAACAGGCATATATTCGTACGGGACGTGCACACTTACTTCCCTATCCTTCAGGGTCCAGTAGGATGTCGGACCTCCTTTCTCCTCTCCATCGGGTTTTACAGAACTAGCCTACATTTGAGTAGAGCAAAGCGGTAAAAGCCGAAGAGAACAGAGAGGACGTGTAACCTCTCTTTCTCCTCAACTCAAAGATCAGCACGCTAGTAGGCATCATTGAATTAAGCTGTAAGTAGCATTGTACTTATTCAGCTTGGTTAAAACATCTTAGTATCCCAGCCAAATTTATTAGCAGCGAGGAAAGCATTAGTTGTCATAACATCAGTGTGTCTATAGAGCTAACCTTTGCCACACAATAGTTATTTTCAGGCTCAAAATAGTTAGCTTGTAGCTTGTATTGTATTACATATTGTTTAAATCTGCAAACATTTTTCCTGAATGTTACATTGAAACATTAGTAAGGCTTTCAAGTATACTGTTGATAGCGAATGAGCCTCAGATTTCAGACCTTACCTACTGTTCTCTGGACAGATGGTGGATGTCAGACGATGGGTTTAATAACATGAGTCTATTTGTCTATTTTACCTTTTCTCCCTTGGTCCAGACTACAGTGGGAGCAGGGTCTCCAGTGATAGGGACATCCAGGCGCAGTTTGTTGCCAGCCACCACCACGATGGTTGACTCGGCAGTGCGACCCATACAGTCCAGGTGGATCTTGGGTGGATCTTAGAAGGTGAGAGAAACCGTTAAAATGAACAGACCCTTGCATTTCATCTTGTTAAGTCTGCACGCTACAGGAAAGTAAGTTTGCGGTACCTTGGCGCGGCACGTAATCAATCTTCACCTCTAGGGAAACAAGAAAAAAAAGAGTGGGAAATAGTGTAAGTAAAATTTAGCTTGTGAGTCTGTGAATGATGTTAATTTTAAGTGTAAAAAGTAAAAGCATCAATATTACCCAAGAAGTTGAGTTTAGCAGAAAGGTTGAAAGCATGGCCATCTGGCACAAAAGTGTAGTCTCCCTCATCCTCTGGTTTGACATCATCAATGGTCAGTTTGTGGATCCTAAAAGAAGTCAGAGTTTAGTTCCTGGTGTCATGCAGCGTATTTAACACGTGTAAAAGTGTCCTCACCTGCCAATATGTGTGATATTTATTCTGGCATCAGACTTGACTTCTACACCATTCTTGTACCAGGTTCCCCTCACGTTCTCATCCGACACCTCGCACTTAAAAACCGCCTGATCCTTTGCCTTCACTGTGAGGTCTGCAATGCTCTGATAGACCTCCAGCTCTTTCTCTACACAGAAAAACACAGGCTCAGAGTGGAGACAATGGGAACTACCGAGGCCTTCAGACTTCAGAGGAGGTGCTACTGTATGAGACGGCGGAATAAGATGCAATAAGATGATGATGTGTGAGGATAACATGGTAATAATATGTTTGAGCGTGAGGTGTTCATTATCTTTGTATGGCCTTTGTGTGTTGTATCTTAGCAACAAACACAAGGGGAATAGTTAATTGGATTTATGGTAGAAAATAAAGTGGGAGGATATGACGACCAGATGCAGGAACTTCAGGCTATTACTGTATATCACAAGAAATAACGTACACGGGAGTTATTAAAGTTATGCCAAAATTGTTATCTGGGCGAGATAAGTCACACCACGCTCCTTGAAAAGGTTACAGGAGTTTCACGTCAGCTCGCTGCCAGGGAGGGCAAATAAGGTGGGAATGGCATTATAATGGGAGGTCTGCTGTGGAGCCGAGGTGTTGATCCCTGCTGCACGACGCAGCTGGTAATTCTTGGCAGGCTCTGCGTTCGATTAACAGGACAGATAAACTTAACCGGACTGAGAGCAGGAACAAAGATCGGGTTTAAATCTACTCACAATAACCCCTTGGACACACACACACACATATATCACACATACACATGAATATATATGCAAATGTGAGGGTATATATATTCAATATATTGCCAGGACTAAATTACAGCTTCTACAAGAAAACACAGAAAAGGTCATTGATCAGGTCATGTGATGATGTAAAGGTTTTTTTGGTTCATACTGAACACTTATGCTGCTGTGGGAGCTAATGGTACTAAGATGAAATGGTTTCTGGGTGGTGGGAAAAAGAAGAGGGTGAAACTAGCTGGGGTTTATATTTTCCCATCCATCATTTCTAGATCACCTGTGGATTGAAATGAAGACTTCTAAGCATCTTTCTCCACCTTAAACCTTCACCTGCAAAACATGCCACGGGAAAAAATATCAAAACCTGACTACTGTCTAAGCATCTGATTGCTGATCTTTCATCAGCATCACCAGGCTGTTGTGACTATTATCTAGTATTAAAACATACTTTTAAACCGCAACTTACTCTTTATGAAAAATAAAGACTTCATTTACTACCCTCATGGAACATGTGCCCCTAAAATATTGAAGCAAAAGGAAGATGTGGTTGCTGCAGCTGTGAGTATTATCAAAGTGTAGCTTTTTAAGTGTCAGCATAGTGTATGTAAACTATTGAAATTTCAGGCTTTATTTTGCTTGTGGTTACACACGATGATATAGCCGCCATTTAATGAAAAGGTGTGACAAAGACACATTAAATCAACACAACCAAACAACAACAGCACAGAAAACAAAGGCAGGGCAAACAAGACCTGAGAGAGAAACCGGGTCACTTGCGCAGACCTGTGCCCTTCAGGTGAAATATGGTCCACGTCTTCTAACTTTAGCTGGCATGTGGACTTGCGTTGCGGCAGTAACCTTGGCAGAATGATGCAGGCAATGGCAAGAGACACTATATCCCTAAAAATAGACAGCATGCCAGGAGTGGCAAGGCCACACGACTATTGGTGGGGTATGAGAATGTGCACTTGGAGTGTTCACCACTGACAAAAGTGATTCATACTGTACTCAGCACACGCATGACCGACACTCACCCTGCACCAGGAGTTCAGCCACAGACTCGCCACCATTCGTTTTAACCTTGTAATGGCCGCAGTCTTCCTTCGTGGCCTCGTTGATGATCAGGACATGTTTGCAGCCGTCTTTCTTGAAGCGATACTTGAAGGACTCGTCTCTTGTCAATTCCACACCGTCTTTCTCCCTGCGCAGAAATTCACACAGCAACCAACATTATTGTGATTAATAGTCATGATTAAAGTCAGAATTAAACTCATGGGCAGGTCTTTAAGAGCTGGTTAACACGTGTATAATAATATTAAAAATGTCTTATGATAAAGTGAATCTAAGCTCAAAGGTCATCTTACTATTTTTAGAGCTTTCAAGCACATCCCACGTTGTTATGATCTCCCGCCCATACAGTATATAGACCACTTGTTTTTACAAAAGGGAAAGTCCACATTTAGGTCTTGTGATGACAACTAAACTATATTATATCTATACTATACTATATACTATCCATATGCTCAATGAAGATAGTGAGATTTGGTAGAAAGTTCAGAAAACTAGCAAGTGAACCTTTGGGCTTAGCCTTTAACATATACTGTTCATGTCAAAACCAAACACCCATTCTCAGACTAGAAACATCATTTTAATACCCTAGAGAAGTTGTATACTTGATAGGTCTATAAAGGTTTTAGGTCGATTTTAGATCATGACACTTCTTACCTTTTGCGTCATTAAGTTTATGTCAGTTTCACAATTAACCATTTTTTTTTGGACTCAAATAAAAGCCCATACACACTTGCAGCAACTTTCTCCTTCAGATAAAGGTCACACGGGACACAGTTAAATGCTGATGTGACCTTTTCATTGAGGTGATAATTTACATACTTCAGTCTGTCACAGAGACAGTGCTCTGTCTGTGGACATGACAAACTCAAATGCCATCTGCTGGGTGTCTGAGCAATAAACACTGTGTAAGAGTGACAGAAAATGTTGCTTTGAATTCAGCGAAAGGCTTAATTCTACTTGTTTTAATTTGATTTAGTGACAAAATCTGTTTATCAATCCAACCATGGCTCATTGATTTTATATCTAAGTGTTTTTTTGTGTGTCAGCAACTGAACCTAATCAGCTGAACCTTTATGGAGTACATTTTGTTAGTTAAAAGTTTTGCTACATTTTCTTTAGGTTTACCTTTATGATTTATGATCAGCGTGAAAATGTAACTCCTAACAGACAGCTGATTTGTGAGTGTAAAGAAGAAATTACCATTTAACATTGGCTCCTTCCTCTGAGACTTCACACTCCAACTCCACTCGCTCACCCTTCATGACCATCTGATCCTCCAGATTCTTCACAATCAGGACAGGAGGCTCTGCAGAAAACAGATAAGGATGAGAGATTGACCGGCAACTCTTAATCTTGCTGATTTATATTTATGTGGATGTTTTATGTTGTAAATGTCCTCTAAACCTTACATACCTTTAACAAAGAGCTCAGTGGTGCATTTCTCCTCTCCCACCACAAAGCTATATGCTGCATCATCTGCCAAGGAACAGTGGTTGATGGTGAGGTACCGCATGTTGCCAACGCTCTCAAAGATGTACCTTGACAAAGACCAGGAAGAGTTTTACACATTGTAAATATTTAATTTAGAGATTAAACTTTTTAATACAGTACTTGTGACAAAAATGTACTTTTTAAACATGTTGGGGAAAGAGCTGTTTTGTAAAATTCAAAAGAACATTAACGATCTTTTTAATTGCTCTTGGACACTTACTTGCTAGTGATGCAGTGAAAGAACAACGTATGGAGTTCATCCATATATTGATGAAAGCAGAGGCAAAAGAGAGACAGAGAGAGATTAAAAAAAGTTCACTAACATAATCAAGGATCGCTACTGTATTTGTTGAATGCGTCATGATGTACAGGTACAGCATGTTTTATCTAACCTTCCAGTTGGTTGAATTTCTTGTCCGTTCTTCAGCCATTTCACCTCAACATCTGGATTGGCGACCTCAATGGCCAGTTTTATTTTATGTCCCTTTGTCACTTGGTAAGCAGGATCCAATTTTCTGAGAAAAACTACATTTGAGAGAAGTTAAATCAGTTATAATTAGGTCTATACTTTACATTTCGTCAGAAGTAGATCAAGCGCAGCCTATTGGAAACTCTGCACAAACCTTCACTCTTCTTCTCTTCTTTCTTCATCTTCTTCAGTCTCTTGAGCATGCCTCTCAGGTCGGTAATGCCGTACTGAAAAGCAATCTTCTGATATTCTGAAGAAGGAGCATGGCTGAGAATCTCCCACACGTCCACGTCAGGCTCTGAGCTCACCTGCACAGCTCTAATACACGTAAACCAACCAGAGGAAGATGTTAAAACCAGTCACTTAGCACAGAGTTTGCAATCTACCTTATGAATACAGACTAAAGGAAGTAGGTGAAGCTATATGGACAGAAAAACTGTAGTTAATATGTGAGCTTTTTAGAAAAACTGATTAAAGAAAACACGCCTGGACTGTCTTCCCCGTCCTACCACACCTGTCCACTAGGTGCCCTCAGCAACCGTTCTACCTCAGCCAATCACCTGACAGCCTCTGTGAGCAGTCATGCGCCACAGAGGTACCTTCCACGAGCTCAGTCAGTAAAATGCTTTTTATTACATCAATTGCCTTGTTTTCAGATCTGTGCATCACTGCACGTGTAAATATTTCTTAAGTGTTTATCAGTATTGTATTCAAGTACTTAAGTAAAAGTAGCAATGCCTCATTGTCAAAATACTCAAAAACAATTAAGTAATTAAGTAAAGGTACAGAAGCAAAATCAAAATAATTGACATACTATTTTATTAACACTCAGGGTAAAACATACTGTAAAAAGATTGAGTGATTTGTGTGCAAATATGATTAAATAAATGTTACTAATTTATGACATATATTAGCAAATTATGTATTTCTTTGTATTATCATGTTACTGATTAATTATTAAATAATTGTTACATCTTTCATAATGATTTTTAAGTAATACAGTAAAATGTTAATGGTTTTCAAATAAATAAATAGACAAATAACTTTGAATAACTGAATTCATGCACAACAAAGTTTTCCTGCGATACCCGGACAGCATGTCAACAGTTTCTTACCGATGTGAGGGTTTTAAGAAACTGCTGCTCATTCAGAGGTAGAACCCAAGAGGCAAATATGGCAAAACAAACCAGACAAGTTAAAACACAGCATTTCAAAAGCAACACAAGCAGCATATTAGAAATATGCCTTTAAAACAAATTAAATGTTATATTAGTGGTTAAACTGCAGTGATGCGAGCCTGCACAAATTAGGCCTAAATAACAAGGTCAGTTAAAATCACATGTGAACATCATTCCTTGTTTGGGATTTGACATGGTGTCCAATTTTCTTGTGCACAGGGGACGATAAGTGATTTTTGATGTGTTGGGAAGGTGTTTTTGAGTAAAGACTGCAAAGTGTCAGAGAAAGAGGGCTCAATCGGGTGAACTGATGATAATCTCAATGGCAATACACAATACGTCAGGGGAGAGAAAAACAGTAGAAACTCAGTGTCTGTTAGGTATTAAAGAAGTGTTGCTGTCTGAGTTATTGTTGTTTGAGTGCGAAGGCCTTCAAGACAGATAATCCAATATTAGTGATCACAAGATTAATCTAGAAGGGGATGAGTGTGATAATACAAGTGAGATAAAATAGGGTGACTGGATTTGCAGGACACCATATGGTGGGAAATCAGGACATAAATGGCTGCATGTGTATCTATTTCGATACGTTAGTACACTGTATTTTCACTGGCAGAGAAATTAAATGATTTGAAGAAGCTTTTGCAAACTCAAAAGGATGCCAAACCTCATTTTCAAGTTAGAATCCTGAAACAATGCACACATCATGTCACTCTAACTTATCATTGTGCATTGTGAGTTAATATTCAGGCTTATTTGTGTGCAGGTAAGTGTTATTAGGTGATCATTCAAACTTTAAGTTTGCATATGCAGAAGTAGCTTACTCTCTGAAGATGCAGAAACGATCCAGAAATAATGAGAATGAGACAGAGTTAGATTATAAAAAGTGGGGGAAAAAATCCTGAAATAATCCTGAAAGTCTACAAACCACTATTTTGTAATTGCTCACCTCTTTTTTAATAAGGTGCTGAAGTCCAGCTCTCCCGAGTCTTCTTTTCCATCTGTACTACTGCAGAAATATCAGCCACCAGCAGCAAAACATCAACATCAACATCAATAGCTCAGTAGGCTTCTTGATTTCTCCAAAGAAAAAAATAAATGTTAATACTTCACAGACATGGTTTGTTTTGAATAAAACAAATCCAAAATTCTATGCTTTTCCACAATATTAATCATTTCCTGTTGACTCTAGCTCCAATATGCAAGTGTAGAAGGATACTGAATTGTACCATGCAACATAAATATTCAAATACTAAAATTTAAGATTATAAAAGAGACAACAGACTGGACAGTATCACTCTTTAAGACTGAAAGGAACTGAGTGCATTGATGGATAAAAGATGTGAATGTACAGGCAGATGTTTTGCTGGAGAGACAGGTGTTGCCATGTTTAAAGGAACAGTTCGACTTTTTGGGAAGTACGCTTATTTATAGAGTATTATTATTTATATGAGAGGAAAAGGAGCATATCTGATATTTCCCCAAAGACCATTTTTTCTTCCTTTTAATAGTTGAAATATATATTGACAATAAAAAAACAGACATTATTTTTGACTCATGGTGTGTTCCCACCAAAAGCGAATTTCTCACGGTGAGATTACATACAAGGTCAATGCAAAGACGCGAATAGATGCAACGGGCGACGCAAATATGCGAATGAAGTGAAATTCGCCTCGTTTGCGGGAGTTGGAATATTTCAACTCACGCAATGAATTTGCGTGATGTCGTGTGTCGCGAAAGCTTATCAGCGTTTGACTCTGCTCCTGACATCCTGATGTTGAATCAGAAACGAGGACAAAATAGAGCTCTATGATACTACTTCATTTTTATACAGAGATGGGACAAAAATAGATTGCTTGGAGAAAAGTAAGTGAGGCAATTGGACTACCTGGTAAGTTCTGAAAATATGTGTCTGTTACATGATTGCAGCTATCGGTTGTACTTTACTATGAACCAAGTCACTAGTCCTGATCAATCCAAACTCCATTCAGAAAACAAGTATTTTAAAAGTTATTTGCTTGTCATCTTGCAGACAGACCTGACAAAGCATGAATTAAGACTTTTTACGAATCGGCATCATGATGTAGTTATATCGGCAGCCTTTTGATCCATTTATTGCACTTAAATCGCAACAAAATCAGTTTGTTTTTGGTTCATACCTGCTGTAGTAGTGCTGGCACTGGTCAGCCTCAAGTCATCCAGACGTAGTTGCTGGTGAAGGCGGTGAAATTCACAGAGCTGTGTGCGTCTCCGGATGATGTTATGAACCCAGACTATTTAACGATTGTGTTTATTTGCATTACTCGCACGAGTAATGCGAATTAACACAAATGATCCCGCTGTCAAACTCGAGCAAGCAAAGCTTCGCTTTTGGTGGGAACACACCATTTGGGATGAATAAATGTGATTTCCGGTGGACATTAAGCTTTTATTTTTTATTCATCCTTATTGGAGAGTTTACAGTAAAGAGGCAGACAGGAAACATGAGCGAGGGGGATCAAACAAGGGATGTCCTGGTTATGTGGTCTGCCACCTTAACCATTCGGCTACCGGGGCACCCATATTTCTGAGCTTTGAAGAGAGCCAGGCTAGCTGTTTACCAGTCCAGTCTTCCAGGCCTGCTTCGCTAAGCTAATGACTTCCTGGCTCTAGCTTCAAACTTAACACACAGATATGAGAGTGGTCTCAATCATCTCATCTAACTCGAATAAGCATATTTCCCAAAATGTCGATCTATTCCTTAAAACCATGAGCAGCAGCAGTCATCCAAGCAAGAACAATCCAAAACACTCAAGGTAAAAGAAAGCAGCGGTCACAATAGGGTCTGCTCGACTCTAATCAGTGGGATGAAAGATTAAGACAAGGGCATTTGACTGTGTTCTTGTCTCCTTCCTCTGATCTGACAGCAGGATTAAAAGCGGAGTGTTTGGTTTATGTGGTGAAGTTTCAACACGCCATAGCTGCGCTTCCTCTGTGTGGCAACCCTGTGCAAGAGCTCAACAACTGAAAAGCCTGTGTGTCTCAGCACATCTTGAACTTTCAGTAACATCAAACCACCATCAAACCTCACTCTGTCGGGTAGCTGTTTGTGCAGCTGGCTCTGCTGTTTTGATTGAGACCCAGGAGTAGATCAGAGAGAGCTGATGGCTGCAACCAGCACATGCTACTTAATTGTTTAATAACCAAATCTCAACATATTAAGATCTGCCGCAAGTCAAAGGTTAACACAATGACAGCTACTATAGTTAAAAGCTACACCCAGGATATTGAATTTGAGTCCCCTTAGCTCTCTCATGGTCTTCGTTCTGTGTGTCGTTCTCTCAAAATTCAGCAGATTGGAGGCTGCACCATCCACAACACTGGTTCTGTTTGACTTGAAGGCAGAGAAGAAACAGGCCACAGGAGAGAGAAAGAGTCTCTGATCCTGGTCCTGATTTCTCTGTTCTTTAACAGTCAGAGTCCTCAGAGTTTGAATACGAGCCTCCATTGTTGCAACAAACCCCTTTACTACCTTGTTGATGGTCCACTTCTCTTCTTACCGGCTTCACTCCTAATAGGTTAGCATTTCCACAGTTACTTGTTACACAAAACATGGTGAGAGGTTGTTTATGTGCCTTTGTGGCACTGAAGTGGTTTCCAGTAAGGCTATTGATGCCCAAAAGGATGCAAGTTTTCAATACTCCAGCTCATCTGGACACTAATTACTGCCCAACCTCTTCAGCCCTTTAAATGTCAAAATGATCCTTTTAAAACCCTTCTTCTTCATAAATCTGTTCATACAGTGTATCCAAATGCAGAGTAAAGCGCAGTGGATGGTGCATAAAATGTGATGTAAATACGCCTGACATGGAACAAACTTATTCACGGATTACGACAGTGAAAAGCAGAATATGGATAATTTCACTGCAATGTATTTTTTTACTGTTATTTGATCAAGGCTTTCAGTATCTAAAGTACAAAGGTCTCCTTAATCCCTGTAAGGAAAAGAAACACAGGTTGGCTTTTATAGTGATGCTACTGATGAAATGCGTCAGGGGGCCAGCAGTCAAACCCTTAATGAGAAACTAATATGGAAAAAAGGAAACTAAGGTATTTTGTGTTTTATAAAAAGCAATAAAGTGTTATAAAACTTACGTGCGCCTAAAAGCTGCTCTTATGTCCAAACCTCCAGCAGCACAAGCCTCTGAAATGCAGAGCAGGAACCAAAGTCATTGTGACACAAACAGAATCATATTAGTGACTGAAATGATGATATTAGAAACAACATTAGTGAGTTCCACAAACAAACTAGCATATGAAAAAGTAAAACAAAGTATCCCAAACAATAGGCCCACTCACCATGTACAGTCAACTCAAAATTACAGCTGTCAAACTTGTCCCTGGATGAAACCTCACATCTGTAAGCTCCAGCAAAGTTAGCCTTGGCTGCGATGACGTGCATCTCAAACGTGTAGGCCTGCAACCACATGCATGAAGACAGATGTGAGATTGGTACGCGACACAATGAGGCTAACATCTTTGATTCAAAACCTTATTATTATATGTGTGCTTCATATGTATAACATTTTATTATAATAACAATAACTTTATTTGTATAGCACCTTTCATGCAAAGATGCAGCCCAAAGTGCTTAACAGAACAAGATGAGATACAAAGAAACAGCAAGTTAAAATAAGTAAAAACAGGTAAAATAAAATAAAATAAAATAAAAAATAGCAATAAGTGAGAGAAAAACAGATAAACAGAAACAGTTTGATCACAATTATCACAATTATCATTATTATTATTATTATTATTATTATTAGTTAGTTAGTTTCAGATTTGGGATCTGATGAAAGTCAGATTTGGGGAGTGTGCCACTGATTTCCCCTGCTAAATTCCTCGTTAACGTTTCTCTCACCATCTTGTTCTGAAATTGTGAGATGAAATTTGTAGGAGTAACATGTCTTGCAGTCCCCCCATGACATTACCTCTAAGGTAGCGTGCCTGTGGTTCATCAGGATGAGGGACTGAGGCAAGAGCTTGCAAAACTGAGAGTGAGAAGGCCAGGACTTGCAAAACACCTTTGTTGCCTCAAAGTAAAATGTTACATATTGCAGCTTTTAAATAATTCTTATGAGAAAATACATATCCTGGGCAGTTGTTCATGAGCTCTTTGAATTAAGGAATAAAATTACACAGATATAATGTGTTTCATGTCATTAAATTAAGATTTTTTTCGGTTTCTGTTTTAGTGTCTGCAGCAATAGTCTACAGTACCTTTGTGTTGCGGTCATATGTTTCCTTTAGCTGCAGGTGTTTTCCAGACTTGCTGGCAAGGTCCATCCACTTCCCTTTGAACCATTTGATGGTGGGTTTCTTCAGCAATGATTCAGCATTCACTTTAGCGACAAACATGATGTTTTCACCTGCACAAAAGAATAGTTTGTCATGTGGCTTAACACATTATCATTCAGATTCAAATATCCAGTGCTATCCAATGATTTTTTTGTTGTTATTTTGTTTATTCTGTGATGAAATTCTACAAATTATCAGCATATTAACTGTATATTGTATACAGACACTGTCATGTTATATACCTATGTGTATGTAAACATCACTGGAATCTACATATCTGTTTGCCAATGTTAAAAAAACCTTACATTTATCAACGATTTGTTACAAATGGTAGTTTCCAAATTAAAAGCATCTTAATAATATTTCCATCAATTCCCAATACCTTTCCTAGTTCAGTGTTTGAACTGAAAAGACAGAATAATATGTTAAACTTTGTTAAGACTTGAACAGTTTATTGCACGAAATGTGACATCCAACACTAATCCTGCAATTTTCTCCAGAGGTAATTGACCCATATTTTTTACATTATTTCCCATATATTAGAGGAATTCCTGTATTTGAAGCCACTCACCTACAGTGACCTCTCCACTCTGAGGCTTCACTGTGAAGAGCCCAGTCAGGTCCTGTCTGGTGTCTGGAGGCTGCCCGTCTGAAAGTCCAACAGGGTCAGAGCAAAGTGCCACAACAGCAAGTTGAGGGATCAAAATCAAACAATGTTTAATTCAAAAGCACGTTAGAAATCAAACTAGGGAGTTAAAAACATCTTTATTCGATAGACTGAGGTTATTAAGGTTTCATCTTCATGCAGGGATGTTTTAAGATATTTATCACGTGTTTATGTTGTTCAAGACACTTTAGGTACAGACTAAAGCATGAAAATCCTTTGACCCTTTGAACCCTAAAATGCTGAGGTTGGTTCAGAATTTAAGATGGGCGGCATGGTGGTCAGTGGTTAGCACTGTCGCCTCAAAGCAAGAGGGTTCGAACCCACCTCTGATGCAAACTCTGGGTGGAACAGTTTGCATGTTCTCCCCGTGCCTGCGTGGGTTCTCTCCGGGTACTCTGGCTTCCTCCCACAATCCAAAAACATGCAGGTTAGGTTCATTGACGACTCTAAATTGCTGTAGCTGTTACTGTGAATGTGAATGGTTGTCTGTCTCTATGTGTCATGTCATGTGATTGACTGGTGAACTGTCCAGGGTGTACCCTACTTCTCGCCCAATGTCAGCTGGGATCAGCTCAAGCCCCCCACGACCCTCTAATGATGGGTTGTAGATAATGGATGGATGGATGGTTCAGAATTACTGAACTACTGCGTAAGATAAAAATGTGTAGGGTTTTCAAGCAGGTCATTCCAAAGTCTGAGGAGTCATTTCATTTGATTTGTTTACCCTGAATTATTATTCAAAGGAAACAAATTTCAAGTGTCATACACCCAAAGGTTCCCAGGATACACATGGGCTTACAAGATACTTCTTACACTACATACGTAGGCAAGAGAAATCAAAAAGAAAACCAAGCATGCTATGATAGAATGGACAATGCGATGTACATCAATGACTGAACAAAGGAGTAAATGAGAGACTGAATGAGCTCACCCTCAGCTGGAGGAGCATCTTGTGCTGGGGCAGCGGTCTGGTCCTCTGTGGGTGCTGCTGCAGGCGGAGCGGGGGCCTGTTCTGGCTCTACACTGGACTTCTTAGGTCCATCAGTAGGGGCCTCAACTGGAGCTTCTGTGTTACCATTTTCACAAGTAAGAGGTACAATGAAAAACATTGGGCCCATACACTGTTATTCCAAATATCAAGTGACGTATCTGCCAAACTTAATTTATATTTGTCTAGAAACTTTGAAAAGGCCTTAACACATAGACACATAATCAGTAGATTGTTGACATTTCTACAATTTAATCTGTTTGATATTCTTTTAAACACTGTTTTGACAGAGTGAAAATATTCTTTGGCAAACATTTATCGCCAACATATTTCTTATGTCTTATCATCTCTGAATGGCCGACTGATTTTCCATGTGTTATCAGTTGCCTCTCATGCCTATCCTGAGCGCCAGTCAAGTGGTGGTTACTCATGAGGAAATAATGTGCCGGTGTGAGGGTCAAGGTCGCCGTTCAGACAGAGTAAGGGTGGCTATGATATGAGCCACAGACAGCTGTGGACAGTTTCTTGTAGCACACTGGGCCCATTAGCCTGCAGCCTTTCTTCGAGATTTGTTTCCACCTTATCAAATCCAAACAAACGACCTCAGGGGGTCACACTGACAGACTAATGGCACAAATGTTGCTCTGTGACACACTTAGCACACAGTCATTCCAGCATACAGTACAGTGCTCTATAGATGTGATAAAGTGCTGGACAAAATGATTGTGATTAAGCCAGTGATTGCAAATATCCAGACCCTTTAATGAGCTTTAGAGGTGCTAGTAGGTGGATTTTGTTACCTTTGGACAGAGCCAGGCTGTTTCCAGTCTTTATGCTAAGCTAAGCTAACTGTCTCCTGACTGTAGATTCATATTTACCGTACAGACATAAGAGTGGTATCAATCTTCTCATCTAACTCTCTGCAAGAAAGCTAATAAGTGCATTTCACAAAATGTCAAACTAATCCTTTAAGAGCAAACACTTCTTAAAGACAGACCACACAAAGCTGGTTCAGAGATTTGTTGTTGTTGTTAGCTGTCAGAGGGTGCAGAAGGTGAGTTCATGTGCAGAAACATCAAGTGCATGCAGTGCATCAAGTCTTTACTGCCTCAGTGGTTTTGTGCATTGAGTGCTTCATTTTGCTTTGTGCTCTGTGTCGACTACGCAGCCTGTAGGTGAGCGAGCAGACACCTCAAACGCACAGCTGCAGCATCAAAGTCTCCCACCTGGCTTTGATAAGACCTTCAGCTCAAACTTGACCTTTGACCCCCCAGCAATCACTGCATAGACACTGGCATCTTCCTTGGTAATAGCTTTTATAGTCAGGGAGTGCTTGTTTCCGTCGGCTGTGATCACGTATTTGTTGCCACTGGCAATGTCCTTTGAGTTGCACTGCCATTTTACTTTAGCGTCAGGCTTCTCGGTCTCTGCTTCAAAGACCACAGAGGACCCCTCTTCTGCCTCCTGAGTCTTTGGTTTCTTAGCAAATGCTGAAACTGAAGAGGAGGGAGGGTTCAAAATAAAAAGTAAGCCTTTTGAAGTGTTTTTTTTTAACATGTCTGCTCTTAGGGTGCAATCAAATCATCTTGAGGAGAAAACACAGATACTATAATTATCTTGAGTGGATATTTTATGAGAATTGTGTTACATTGTGAGAAAAACCAATAACAGGTAAGAAGAGTAGGCTTGCTCTTTGCACCTTACGTTTTCTGTTAAATGAAATAACAGACCCATAATACTGTTTATGTTGTTTTTGTTTTTGGAGGTTTTCATCCACTATTAAAACAAAAGTGATGCCCGAAGAAACTTGCAGAGAAAGAGCGAGAGAAAAGGAGACAAAGGAAGAGGGATAGGGCCTTTCATGTTTTAGCAAAAGAAGGAGAAGGCTCATGAGCTGAGCAGAGCTGCTTATGTTGAAAAAGTACAGTGTTGTACAGTCTGCAGCACACTGGGTGGGGCTAGCTGAAAACCAATAAATTTGCCTTTTCCCAATCCACACCGAATGTGAAAGCACGAACATCTGGCATCATAATAAGTCATATTGTGTAGTCTTGGTTTTCTCTTACATAGTTTTTGTCCTTAAAAGAGAAAACTGAATTCTGAAGGATACAGAATGAGCTTCATTTGGGGAGTCATGGAAGTCATGAACAGAAGTTAAAAGGACTGAAAACCTACAGGGTTATTCAACACCAATTTATCAGAGTCATTGCAAATTCACAGGTGTTCCTAAGAATGCAAACTCAATACTGGTGTCCTTCAAGTTGTAGCTGTGTTAAAAGGCTGTTGCACTACCTAACAACAGTGGTATGGATTGAGTAAAAGCAGAAGTACAGAAGTATTTTCAGCTAGATGTACTTTAAGTATCAACAGTAAAAGTACTCATTATGCAGAGTTGCCTCTTTTCAGACAGTTTTTCTATTGTATACTTGGATTATTATTACTGATGTATTGACATATAAACAGCATTTTAATGGAGTAGCTCTGGTCAATGTGGAATTAATTATTAATAATTATATAAAAAATATTATTTATTACACAGTAGTAATCTATAACAGTGCTAGTATACCTTATAAACTGATCATATATTTTATTTGAATGTAAAATATGAATCTGCGATGTAACTAGTAACTATAGCTATCATTTCTGATAGCCGAAGTTGGGTGTCATAGCTCACTTCAGTTCGCACACACGTGTATTAAGGCCCATGTATTTGGTGCTGCTGTGTAAGACTAATAAATGCTACAAAATGTAAGTAAAAAGTACAATATTTTCCTCTAAAATGTAGTGGAGTAGAAGTACAAAGTACCCTAAAATCAAGTAAAGTACAAAATGGCACCCACACTATATCCAGCCATCCTGTCCTCCTAATCAGGTGCTGCATTAAACTAATTTCACTTTCATTAATTAGCTTTCAATCAAAGCATTAGCTTGTTTATGATTGTGGTGTCGAGTGGAATTAAACTGGACAAAAGTCTGATGAAAATGAACCCAACGACCCGAAGCCAAACCAAAGATGATCACAGACACATCCGGAACATCTATAACAAACTGAACATCAGCACACAAGAAAAAACCCCATCTACATACTATATATATATAACAGTAACAGGCATGGGTAGAGACCCAAAATGGAAAAAAATAAATCAATACATGGTGTCTACAGTCAGTCTGAAAAACTATTAATAGTAAGTTTTACATGTATGGTGTAAAACACCAGCTGTTGCCTTTCCTGCTGAGAGGCCTTGTTTTTCTTTTTAAAAGTTATAAAAGGTGCACAGCAATGTCCTTCTTGAACACTTGTCATCTTAAAAAAAGGACCTAAAAATAATGAGTGTAACTGACAGCCCTGAGTAGACATGTGTTTACACCAGGTGTCATGAATCATGAAATGTATGTAGGCGTATTATAGGGGCATATTATTTCCAGGTTTGAGTCCTGAACAGTCCAACATAACATTACAAAACCACACAGAACAAAAAAACTCAAGATGACCTTATGAGTTTAAATATAGGATGCAAACTGTATGTACCGGACTTGTAAATGAGGCTGGCAGGCTTCAGCTGCAACAGGGGTGCAGGTATCATAGTTGAGGGATTAACTTGACTATTTTTGTGACTCTGGAGGCACAGAAAGAATGAAGCCCTCAGTCTGTCTGCAGCCAGCGTTACGACATCTCTTGTCATGTTGTCGATCCTTCATGCTGCGTTACCTTTCACACCTTTATCACATTTAAAGGAAAAGGACTCTCCTAATTTTAATTCATATAAAATTCATGAATTGTTTGTAGTAACTGGCAGTAAAAAATAAAAAATAATTTATTTAATAAATAATTTTAATAACCTGTTGTTATCAATGAAAATACCACATTGTTAAATTAAATTCTGCTATTTAGCTATTTAAATAAATGACTGTTCACTCTCAGGAAATATCTAGCTGGTTTACTTTCAACAAATATGTTTAGTCATGTTAATTTAAGAACATAAGAATTAGTGTTGGTAAAGGTTTGTTTTGTTTTGGGAGAGTTGATTGTAGCCATAAAATGGACATGGCAGACAGAACAAATGTTTACTTGGAGTATGTTATTCATTTAGTGATGACTTGTGGGTGTGTTGTGTAAAGTTGACAAAGCAAACCAAGTGTATTGCAATACTTCAAAACACTGAAAAACATCCTGTTGATGTTGATATTAATTGATAATAAAGCTACAGGCTCAAGGTGATCATAACTGTTATTGTTGTGAACAAATCCTTGACACTAAAAGTCTTGGCGCTCACAAGGTGTCCATTTGGGCTGCACTGTGTCATCTGATATGAGATATGTTGGGCTTCTCACTCCACAAACAACAATCCATTCCCACCAAAGAGAGGGGGAAAAAAACAGTGGAAAGTCATTTGTCAATTTGGAATCCTGTCGGACATTTTTGGATCAGTGGTGCACTTGGTGAACGCAGTGATGCTGGAAATGTCACAGTGTCGAATTCACATCAGACGATGTTTCCACCTGGACCATGTGACGTGTAACTGAGTTCTTGATCAGGCCAAAAGGGGCTTAGAGTAACTATCACACCACTGGAAAACACTTTGAACTAAAGATGGATAATTGCACGTATTATGTTGTGATTTTGGCTACTGGCTTACGTGAGTATTGGCACATCACATTACCAAGCAACTTGTGCCACCTTATTACAGTAAGCCATGGAATATATTTGAATTATATGTGTTGGAAGCATAGAGAGTTACTTAGCCCGATCTACTGTATTGTTACAACTTTATTTTAAGCTGCATTCACTACTATCTGAAGACACAGGACATTTTACGCACCACATAATTTAATTTTTGTCTCAATACACTTTTTAGTTACTATTTATATTGGTATATATATAGCATTTTGCACCTTTATTTTTTGTTTTTTCTTTGGATATAGTAAAATTTCATAATTTATATAGCATTCTAGATTTTAAGTTTTTTTTTTTAAGTAAATGGTAAATGGACTTATATAGCACCTTTCAACGGTTCCCAAAGCGCTTTTACAGATTGGTCTCATTTACACACCGATGGTGACGGAGCTGCCATGAAGCTGCTGGCCTCCATCGCAGCAACTTAGGTTTTATTGTCACAAAATGACAAAAACTATGACTCAAAGAACACTGTGGTTACAGATTAAACAAACAAACAAACAGAAAAAATGTGATACAAACTTATTTTATGTACAATGTAATTGTCACATTAACAATCAAACAGTATGTTTGAAACACTGTTTCTCATGAAGACAATGTACAGATCTTAGGTGAGCGGTTTGGTTGTGGTTTAAAGTTGCTTGAGAGGGGCGTGGCCCAACACAGCAGAATATTTTCTCACAGATATTGTAATATCACAATGTTAGTTTCTTAGAATAAGTTTCCATTTAAGGAAAAGACTGCACAAAGGAAGTAAAATGTTGATAACACAATAATAAGTAGGTCATATGTACTGCAGACTTTTTGATGCAATACTTTGCTGAAGACAGACATGTGGTTTGACAACAGGATTATGCTAATGTCAAACAGTGTGGGTTTTTAAGACAATGTGTTATGACATTTTCATTTTCAAAAGTAGCTGAATGAGCACACTTACCTGCTTTTTTGACTGGCTCTGGCATCCTGAATGATCTCCTCTCCTCCACAGCGTGACTCACTGTTCCTAAACAGTCTGCTGTCTGTCTCAACCCCCTGCCTTTAATAGTGGTTCCCCCTCCCCTCCTTTCATGAACCATCCCACCTCTCCTGACATTTTCTTTCCTAGGCCCAACACAATGTCCAAAAAACAACAACCACCCCCCCTTGTCCTCCCCATAAAAGCTCATCCCATCCCTGCAGCAACCCGGCCCCCAGCCCACCCCCAGTCACGTCTGACCGGGCTATATTTCAACCATCCTTTCCTCCAACACCTCGGCTGACTGATAGGCCTTGAGAGGGAGGGGAAAGGATGTAAGGTTAAATTTAGAACTTTGAATCCAAAAAAAGTCCATTTGCTCTCCCCACATCTGTGCTGCACCCCGTCACCCCATAAAATCTAAGAACGAATACGAGAGGATGGTTGAGGATAAGAGGTCCACAGTTTTGTTTTATGTGTTGGCAGGGATGATTGTGTTTTCCCTTGACGGACAAGGAAGGAATCCTCCCACAGTTGCAGACCTATTAACCCTCTGCAGCCTCTGCATTCATTTTTGTCTTTGTTTAGCGCTTTTTAAACTGTCCTCACGGCACATACATAGTATCATGTCTTACTTACCATTTTATCAATTTAATAAAGTATAAAGCTGCCAGGATCCCAAACTGCAAGGAAAAATGACACAGGTGTTAATACAAATTTACAAATAATAAGTGATAATCCCTCAACATATTACTATAGAACAATTCAATGTTAATACAAAAAACATAATAATAATAAAATAATAAAATGTTTCACTGTTTATACACACAAATACAGTAGGACACGTAAAAAATGAAGCTATAATACAGTCTATTTACATGTAAAGTTATTTTATATTAATTTGTTGTTGCCTTTTTCATTGAAAATCTTCTGTATGTATGCTGGTAAATCAATGGAAATATTAATAATTAAAAGTCCTAAAAAAATATTTAATATATATCAAAAAATATTTTATGGTCTACAGACATAAATAGGATACTGTGTGAATGCCCCACATCAGCCTTTTCAACTGTTTTTCTCGGCTTGTCTCTACATGATATATATATATATATATATATATATATACATTACTATACTAAACTATACTATGTTTCACTGTAATATACTATACTAGAAAAAGAAGATGTCCATCCTCTTTTGGTGTTTCAGAATCCGGCCTCAATCTCAATACAACAGTGTTGTATTCAGTTTTTGCTTTGAGATCTTAATCTGGAAAACATACACTCTGTACCAATTGAACCCTGCAGTTTGAAGCTGGACCAGTTATCAAATAGTGAGAAGTGGTTTTAGTTGACCACAACAATGTGTTGCTTTTGGAACCTCCTGAACCTTTTGAGTAATCATTTTGTATTCTAGATATAAAAACTAAGCATGCTTCAGCAACTGCATGGCAAATGTATCGCCTCAGATTTAGTCAGAAATCTGCTTCAGTAGGTAGTTTATGTGTTATTTCTACAGCCCACCAAGTCAAATCTTCCAGTGAACCTAACCAGTCACACATAATACATAATGCCACATACCTGTCATCAGCTGTCATCCCTTTTCCTAACTCTCAAAAGCAGATGAGTAGAAAATGGCACACATTATTAAGTAATATCACCATTAATTACCACAATCTGGTGACCAAGTGTGCTTGTTTACTCCATGCACTGTAGAGCTTTTATGTACATACTGTGATATTATTTATTGCATCTAACATGAGACTAATTATCTGGTTCTGGCTAAGCTGTATTGTGTTCTATTCAAGGCCATTTCTTTTCATTTTCTCACCTGTTAGTATGGGTATCAACTGCAACTTGACCATTAAGGGGAGCTGTTGGCTCTTGGGACACCAGGTGCTGTAGTATTTTTATATTTGCACACTGCTCATTACACGTAGTTGCTCCTCTGTAGTGTTTCTGTATTATTATTTAATTCTATTTGAGGTTTTGTGATTTTGAGATATTTTACTGAACTGAATTTCATCTGTAAAAGTGGTTTTAAAATGTGGTAAGCAAAGTCACTTACTTCCTATTTTTCTGTTAAAACAGAGGTGTGATGGTGGTGAAGTTGATAAGCATTTCATAAGCCTAAAAACTGTTAGCTAAAAACTGCTTTGTTCTGGGAAATGATGAATGAAACACTTGTCATCAAGAGGAAATAAACTATGTTTGGTTATATGAGTTGTTATACACTCCAGATGTGTACTTTGGGCACCCACTATGAGAAGAGAGCCGGTGCCTGCAGTGTGTCAGGATGCACAGGCAGCTATACGTAAGAAGTTTGTGACAGGTCACTTCACCCCGGCACCCTGAATTAACCTCATAGTTCCTCAAAGTTACCAGTTATCTTCATAGCTGTAATGAAAGGTGAGAGACCTCATCTGTACAAATTTATACAAGGTTTAACTCTTCTTTTTATTTATACTTCTTTTTCTTCATTGTGTTTTACCTCTCATGGGAGATGTTATCACTTACCAAGGATCTTAACAACAATTACAACACACATACATTTATGAACAATGTATTTTTTACAAACAATTCTTATGTATAAAATACAAAGTTTTACGTGTTTGTACAAAACATCTCTTGTCCTGCAAATAATAATACCAGTCTTATCTCAGTAATGACTTCTTTATGTCTCCTTTCTGTTTTAAATATTAAATTGCAATGTAAATATGTACATACATCGTAGTATTACGATCGAAAGAGAACTTAAGCATGTCCAACACAGAGATAGTCAAACATAGTACAATGGAATACCTACATGAACTTGACTTTGTGTACACAGACATTTTCAAACAGAATAAGCAACACTAAGGGAATAGTTCAAGAAACATTTTGTCCAAGAAATAGTCCAGCTCAGGGGAAAACCACAAATTGTTGTTGTAACATTTAGGTTTTTGTAGAATAGAGATTGTGTTTATTAGTGAGCTTTAGAAGCCCTGGTAGGCTAGCTAGTTTCCCCCTACTTCCAATCTTAATGCTAAGCTACCCCCCTGCTGGCCATAGCTTCATATTTACCATACATATATGAGAAGGGTATCAATGTTCCATACTTTTATGCTGCATTAGCTAGTATCTTCAAAGGATTGATCACGCTGTACAGAAGCAATGGGGCTATTCACAAAATGTTATTTACCAGATCAGCAAGGTTGATTAAGCAACTAACACCAAAAACTACACCTCCAATGTCAACACATGAGTAAATCTTACAGTTCAGCATCCCTCCTGCCTAGACATATGGTTTTCTCTCCAGATGAGTTGTGTTCTTTCCCAAAACCTCGTCACTGAACTGGTACGTCAGCTTCTTCTTAATTTTTTTCACCTCTCCAGTTTTGCCATAGTTGCGCAAGGCACGGGCCATTTTCTGATAGGTCATTTTTTTACGGTTTCCCTTCTGGATTCCCCAGCGGTTTGCGAGAGCCTCCTTGTGTTTAGAAGAAAACTGGAATGTCCCTTTGTCTCTGTCCACCCACCAGATACTGTCCTTCATATCGCCGTTCCTTAAAAGGTCCAACAAGAACTGGTACAAACGGATCTTCTTTTTATTGCCTTTTGGAAACATCAGAGAGTTGCACCATTACTAATTTTAAACTGCTATGCACTGTTATTCTATTTGTTATGTACTCTATTTGCTATTTAGTAATTTTACTTGTTGAAAATAAAAAATAAAATAAAATAAATTTAAAAAAAATAATAATAATGATAAGAAAATAAACCTTGTAATTCAATCACATTCAAAACAGCATAAATCCCCATTTATTAGTCTTGGAATTGTGACACTATAAATGGTGTGGGTCAAAATGTTTTATTTCAAACAGTCTAGTTCAACAATAGCACTTAAGAAAAAATGACGCAATGACTACAAAAGAAAACCAAAATTCCAACAAATACTGTCAGAATGTCATGACCCTCCATGAGTCAACTTTTCAGTGTTTTCCACATTATCATTGAGCTGTGATAAACCTAGTTGATGACATATTAACTGTTTTTCAAATTCTTATATATTAAGATATGATGTTTGGTGGTTTCTACATTTTTCACATCACTTTACAAATGGTTGTCCAATACCAATATAGCAGAATTGATCAAAGTCAATGGTTAAGTGCTGAACTTAAACCCCTCTACATACTATATCAAGCATACATATCAAACAACAATAAAAATTATTATCATCAATATCTTTATTATTTATGTATTGGTGCATAGACAGTTCTCTACACTGTAACTTTAAACTTCTTAGTAAGAAATCATAAATTACCATCTAACTGTACTCCTTGAATCGATTACTGTAACCACTTTGTAGACGGACTAATGACAAAAATTAAATGTGATTCTCGCTCACAGAAAACTTACTTGACAGTCAAATGATCAAAACTGTCATTGACAGTTACATATGTGACCATGGTTCTCTGAGTTTGACTTTCCACGCAACTTATTTAATATGTTCGTGGTCTTACCCCCGCAGTGTGCGGTCGAGGAGGATACTCTTTAAGAAGCTTTAAAGAGTATCTTAGTGGTAATTTAAGGACTATTTGTGTTGCCTCTCTGGTTGACCTTGTTTTGAACATGTTTCTGAAAATGCCCTATCTAAGTAGGAAGTGGATGACATACAATCACTGCCACTGAAGTGTTTGTGTAGGTGCTTCAATAAAAAGAACCTCATGCAACTATTTAAAAAGATACAGTATAATATACAGGCACTACAGACACTGTGTAACAGACACTACTCAGGCTCAGCTGTCAGATCCTAAGCTGGCCAAAAGAGGAAGTGGAGACCAAGCACATTATTGCTGCGGGGGATGTGGGGTCACGCCAGCAAACTACAGTTACCTGCAAAGCAATTGACACACAGGCCGTGTGATGCTGGTGGAGCAATAAGTCAATGTTGCTGTATGGAACATAACACCTTCTACAAACAAGGTGCTGACCACCACATTTATTTAACATAACTTGGTTAAAGTGGACAGGGTGGGCCAAAAGATCGCTCTATAGATCTCTGACAAGCCTCATCAGAAGGCCCAAAAGGTAGCCACTGGGGATAGCCTGCCATTCTCCTAGTGCGCCTGCTGGGTTTCCACAATCCAATGTAAAAATCCAGCCTTGGAGACTCAGGACATTCTAGTTCAGGAAGGACAAACAACAACTCTGTCTTTTTGTGAGCCCACTTCCGTTGAAGATGCATGACCAGCAGTGTAACCACTTAAAACTCACACACTATAACACTTAACAGGCAACCTGACTTGCTTTAGATTCTTGAGATTCAAGAATCTAAAGCAAGTCCATTGAATTAGCACTTCTAGATATACCATCACCTGGAAGACTGAAAATCTTCACATGGCCTGCACAGCTGATGTGTCTTAAAATATCCGTGTTAACTGCTCAGTAGAGAGCTACAGTGCTCACCCACTGCACATACAGTTACAGTATTAAATGGCCTGTGAATCTGGTTCCTTACCCAGATCTCCTGGTGTGACATAAGGGACTTGATCTCTCAGACACTCCTCATCAGACACCTCCAATGGGGGACTTCGTCCTCCGTGCTCCTCCTCATCAGAGCTGCGCTGGGACGCATGTGTTGGATACACACTCCGAGAGAAGAACGCTACCTACAACACATGAGTCAACGTTAATTAGTCTTAAGGTCAAAACATTTGCAATAATTATAATAATTATATATTATATAATTATATTAATTATATAAATTCCTTTTATGTTGCTCCAAGGTTTTAGAAAAAAACACAGTTTTCCATACTGTAAGAGAATGTCACATATATGATCTGTGTTTGCTTGTATGTCTTTTGTTATTTTTTGGTTACACAAAAAAGATCATCAAGCATCATTTTATTTATTTCAGCATAATATTTTGGGATCTGACTGGAAAAAATAAAGCCAACAATGTTTGGCTGTAAAACATGCGCTTGTCATGATGCATGCATGTATATGTCTGATAGCACTGAACAGATAAAGAGTGCAACTATTGTCCTTACATTTGGACAGCGAACGTCAAATTGCGGCGCTCCACTTGAGCTTCAGGGGCAATGAAATTCAGTGGTGGAGAGTAATTAAGTACATGTTGTCAAGTGCTGTACTTAAGCACAATTTTGAGGTATGTGTACTTTACTTATGTGTACTTCATTTCCATTTTAAGCTACTTTATACTTCACTACATTTCAGAGGGAAATATTGTACTTTTTACTCCACTACATTTATGTATCAGCTATTGTTACTATTTTTCAGATTAAGATTTTACATATAAACCATATGATCAGTTTATTACATATGATGCATAAACTGCCCAGCAGTTTTAGTATTTTGGGATGTTTTAGGGCATCGGACTATTTTAAACTACAGTTAGGTCATTCACAGAGATTAGGTTGCTACTGATATATTATACTATACCTAACACTGGGCACATATTCTGAAGTGTGGGCTTGTACTAAAATATCCTGACTGTAAGTGAAAGAGTACGCCAACATCTCTCTCTGCATGAGCTGTGATGTGTGGACGCTGATATAGCTGTATGCCTCGGTGGGCAACACTTCACCACACGTCAACATATTCACAACATCATTTACAAAAAAGGAGTCAGTGGTGGAAGCCTACATGTGAATTTCATGTGTTTGACCAGTGGTTTTCACATTTTATTCTCATATGATGGTTCAATTGGTGCATTAACACCTTACTTTTTTTCACATACAAACACATTGTCCTCCCATTGTAAAAATGGCAGTCCTTTTTTTCAAAAGTGAAAATCGTCACGTGACCTACTGAGGTTGAGGTTTGCTGTCAGCAGAGCTAGATGCACATAAGCAAATTATATGAAATTAAATGCAATTTTGAAAGTATAGTTTTAAAGTGAAACTATAAACTATAATCTATTCCTAGAAAATACAGTAGATTTATTTAGGTATGAAGAACAAAGGTTCCCCAGTACTTCCAAAGAATTAAGTTATTTAAAATATGTTTGTTTGATTTTTTACCATATGGAATATACTTTATATGTTTGATATTTGACTACTTCACATATACTGTATCTGCTTGTTCCGGTACTTTACTGACACTACAGTACACACCGAATTAAATACTTCAATCCATGAAACCTTTGGCCTCACCATTACCTTAAATAGAGCAAGTGTAGGTGCATTTGGAAAGCCTGTAATCCTGACTAGAAATATCTGACTATAAAATAATTAATAATAGAACACTATATTAAATAAGCGAGTTTTCAGATTCACAGTCTATTTTTTTCTTTTAAAAACATGTGAAGCACTTTGAAATTGCCTTAATTGGATGAATTGTGCTCTATAAATAAATGTGCCTTTCTCAGCTCTGCCTGCCTTCACAACATGAGCTTTTAATGGTGAACAAATGATACCTGAAAGTGACAAGATTTCAGGTGTGAAAATGTTGACTTGGTTAGACACACTGCACTTTAATGTAGTCCAAAACCAGAGCTCTCTGTTCTAGTTCATTGGTTCACAACTGGAGGGGAGAAGCATGCAGTTGTGACACTGACTGAGCTTAGCTGAGCCTTCAGACCCTATTAAAAAAAAGGTTCTTTTTAAACTTAAAAAAAAAAGCCAAAAATAAAAAATAAAAAAACGCCCCTAAAATTAAACGTTTTTCTTGTAGCTCAAACATTCACTTCCTGATTTTTGTCACAGGTCTTAAAAGGTCTCCAACTCCTTAAACGTCGTCTCTGATTTGAAACCCAACTGTGAATTATGTTAAGTTTGAAGATATCTGCAGTGAGCTAGAAGGATATTTGGGATTTAGACACGTTATTGGGCACCATGCCACCATATTTATAGCGCCAAAATAACAGTGAGAGCGTTGTGTCTAATTAATTATTTAATCAGCCAGATAAGTTCTAAGCTATGACTAAGCTAAAACCTCACTTCAGTCATCATCAACAATGAGTGATTCATCATTACAGTGAATCCCCTGACTAAAAATACAGCACATAAGTCAACAGTAACTCTAAGGTTACATTGATTTAGTAAAAAAAAAAACTTTATACAACACAACTGACATTTTTATGTTTAGTTTTTTAGCATTTTAATTAGATTTACATTTATATTTGAATGTTTTTGCTTGTTGTGTGCAGATACATGCACCTGTGTGTGTGTGTGTGTGTATGTTGATGTACTGTAAGTCTGTTCATTTTTTTAATACATAACTGTTTTTTTTGTTGGGTGACAGAAGGACTTACTGGTTGCTGTAACACATGTGAATGTGCCCCAAGATTTGGATCGAGCAGGTTTTCTGCATCGTATCGTATGGCCTCGTGTCGTATGAGGCCGGGCGGGTGGAGAGCCTGCACACTCTGTAGCTCTGTGAAGTTGGTCTCTTGCAGGTTTTCAAACTCCACAGGGTGTACGTGAGGGTGAGGGTGGTAGTCCCAGTGGTCTAGAGAGAGAGAGGTGAGAAACAACATAATGGCTACAGCTTTTTGTGGTTTCTTACGATCACTACTTTATGTCTCAATAATAGACACTAACTGTGTTACTCACTACAAGAAAAGACAGAAATGACCCCCAGTAATGTCAACTGGAACTTCATATAAAAGTCTTTAAAATGATTTGACATAGTAGAAATACATGTTCAAACAGTTAGAGATGCCAGACTGTCTATGAAAATTCATCTTAAATTACTAAGTCAACAAACTTGACTGCAAGCTGCTTACTCATAGTGCTTGAGTGTGCATAAACTGGGTGAAATGAGGAGGATAATAGAGAATTCAGCATGAAGCTCTTTCCTGTTTGTTGCCACACCAGTAATGTTGCCACAGCAGTTGGCTTTTGCATTTGCGCTCTTTCTCACGTTGTCCTTGACTGTGTCTTTCAGAATGTATTTATGTAGTTATGTAGTTATTTATTAAGAATATTATATATATATATATTTATGAGATATTTACATATTAGACATTACATATTTTTATCACAACGACAACTGAAGCCTTCTCAGTGGCCTATAAGGTCAGGAAAAGTACTTTTTCCCTATTTAGATTGTTTTGGGGCAATATTCAAAACAGTTGATTACAAGAGAAAGTAAAGCACCTCTCGTGTATCAACATAACCCCAAGGGGCGAAAGTTGTTCTATGTCTGTAGTTATTGCAAGCTGAAAGAAAAGGCATCTGTTTCCTGTGTTCCATACACCCTAATGTGGTGCGCTCCAGCTGCACACACTGCAGGCTTTTTATGTACAATACACCAGAAAAAGTCACTGTCACCACATCAGGTCATGGTGATTAACTTGAAGACTGAAATGACAGATGACTACATGACCATTTTCTTTTAATGAAAATTAAGAGAGCTGAAAAACAAGATTAATGTCAGTGGATTTAGGTTGTGTCATTAACATCTGCACCCTACAATCATCATCATTTATATGCATTTTAAAATTTTAAAATTTAAACATCACTCACTGTAATGGACATATAGAACCAGTGGCGATTTCAGTTCAAACACTGTTCATATGAGACAAAATGGATGTTGAAGTAAAACTCACCTGCCTGGATATCTGCATCTATATATGGATTGTAATATTGTGCAATTTCATGTCTGTAGATCTCAGGATCGTAAATTTCTTCTGAGTGCTGCAAGAGCGAATAAAAACACTTTCAGCCACAAAATGTCATGACAGGAAAATCTTTAACTGGATGATGGATCTGGACGTATTTTGTGCAGACAACATATCATTACTCATCTAATCCTTTAAAGGAAATAACAAAACTCACCGTCCGTCTTTTATAAAAATGTTCACATTGTTTCTAATTATGTAAATCAGATGAGGCATTAGGAATATTTGTGTTATAATGATGACATTTTTTTCATTCTTGTCACTACTGTTCTGAAACTCTCATGAACTTTTGAGTTTCATTTTCATGTTGCCCGTAGTATAAAAGACTTACAGTTTGTGTCCTGTATTCAAATTGAAGTAGACTCACATTAAGTCATCTAATTTGAAATAATACATATTGTCCGTCCTCTTGACTTCTAAATGAGTTTCTGTTTAATGCTGCATTAAAAACAAACTACTCAAGGAACTCCTTTAAGCCTCAGATGTTAGAAAGTCTCCTGCGAGTTTAAATAATAATAAAATAAATAAAAGATACTTACAGGCGGGATGAGGTAGCTCTCCATTCTGTATGGATGCAACATGGAGACCTCTTCTCCAACGGACCGAGTCTCAGACGCTTTGCTGACAAAACACTCTCACAACCTTTCAAAACGTTTGCGGCACCATTGCACAATGTTTCAAAATTTCCTCTCACTCAACGAAGACCAAAAGATGTGTCTCTCTCTCTTATTGTATAGCAAAGACTTATGAACGTAGCTACCCTCAGAGGCCTTCAGCTGTGTAAGATAAAATGAAATTAACAAGGCCCGCTGTTTGACTGTAAAAAGGAAAAAGGAACTTTTGACGTCTGTAAAATGTTTGTGGGTGGGAGCAATAGAGTGTGTCTGCTAAAGGTTCCTGGCCATTGATGATTTGTCAGGGGAGACCATGAAACTCCACATTTATCAGGGTTTATATACTGTCCCCTCCTCTTAGCAGCCAATCATCATCAAGGCTTTTATTCACTGTCAGTTTCTCCCCCCAAAAATGTGATAAACACAGGGTGCAATGTGTTAGTTGGTTGAAGGCTGATTTTGTTCATTTCCTGTGCTTTTAGAATATGTTTCATTTAAATTACGGCATGCTGTGGTCTCAGCAGCAGCAGAGTCATCTAGTGAAAAATGTGGTTGCTGTCATAAAGGGCATAATGGGAACCATTTAGCATTTATAAGCAGTATATAAGCATTTATTACACACTATGATGTAGTTGTACGCAGGTATAAGGATATCAGTGTTTTTTTGCAGAGCTGGTGTGTAAAGATAATGAATGACAATAGTAGTAATAATAATAATAGTAAAATAGTAATAGTAAAACATGAAATATATGTAATAATATAAATAAGTCTTCATTGGAGGAAGTTATAATTGTTGACAAATACTGAATACACTTATAAATATCCTAATGTCTGTGTACATACTACATTACAGTGTGTTGTAAACCATTTATGTAACGTTTATATGAGGCTTAGAAATGCTAAATTGGGGGGTTTCAAGATATAATGTGCTTTATAACCAGTAATCAGAAGAATCAGAATCAAAACAAGCTTTATTGACCATATATGTTTAAGCATACAATGAATTTTCCAGTAGCTTTCAGTGTACTTACATACAGTGGCAATAAACAGCACTATGAAACATTAAGATGACTCTAGAAAGTCATATTTAAAAAAAAAAATAATTGCTTAAGACATATTCATTTGAAGTGTGTGCTAGAGTTTACAGTTCACATGCACAACAAAGACAGGATTAAGTGTGATATTATTTTTAGTTGTCAGTACACTGTGTGTGAACTAAGTGTCACATTATAAACAGCCAAGCATCTGGGTTCTGAATGCAAACATGAAACTGACAGACTGAAAGTGTAAACTATTGGCAAAATGACTAAAACATGCTGTTTGGTGATGTAAAGAGAAGTTTGTTGTGGAAAAATGTCAACACACACACATGCCCACACACACACACACACACAGCTGGACGATAAGATGAAGGCACAGTATCTGTGCTGTAACCACACTGAGGTAAATGGAGATTACTATTATCACAAAGAGGAGATACTGTTAGAACAGTTCTTGGGGGGAATTGAGTCCCTCTGCTGCACAACAATAATGACCAACAAGTCTGTTTGTTTGGTTCAGTAACGCATTGTTATGCAACATACTTTGGTTCATTATTTGGTCTACTGCGTGTTCATAAGGCATTAGGGCAAAATAAAAGTTAAATATGTTGGTAACCAGTTTCTGAACATATTATGGCAAGTGTAACCACTGAAGATACTGCATATTTCCCAGATGCCAAGATAACTGTTGAATAGTACAGTAATAGTGTAGCACAAATCTGAGTGTATATTGTTAGCACTGACTGTTTAAGAGGAAGACTGCAGCGTTGTGATAAGGCAGTGCACTGAAAATACTACTTTCTGTGAGATCAAAATACTGAGGTTGTGTTATCTTTTAACCAAGGTCAGTGTTTTTATTCCTATGGGTGCTGAGATCTCAGCTACACGTTAAAAACATGGTCAGATCCTCTTTAAAATTCTGCTTTCATACTTTATGCAACACGGTCAGGTACATTAATCACACGGGGCAACTTATGATGAAGCTGCAGCAGATAGTGATTGTTGGAAATATTCACAAATAGTTGTACTGTGTGCATACTTATGCAAAACAATTGTCTTCCTAAGCACATTCTATGTTATAAGCTGGTTTAGATCATTGTATCTTCATGTCTGTTGTCATTTCAAAGGCTTTTGATCAATACGACACCCTGTTTTCCTTGTTAACTGGTGGAAGACCACAATTTTTAGAGTCTCTGTTTCGGGAGCTGTTAAAACCACGCAGACTGTGGCCAGCCCCAACCGGCCCCATCTTAATCACAGCTGGCTGAGCAAAACTGATGACATATACAGTAGCATTTTCCAAGAGTATTAATACACAGAGGGAGTTGCTGCAAGCCAGGCACTATTTCCATCACAACTATTTTGAGTGAAGCCAAAACATAATGTTTCTTTTGGTTCTTTTCTGGTGACTTTTTGTTCATGTTGAGCTACAAAATGACCGTTTAATGTGTCTAAATATGTCTAACCTAAACTCTGTTAATGTTTTACAAAGTAAAATTCAACTTACAGTATAATACTGAGTCAAGTTTGATAATTCAAACATAAGGCATGCGTTTATTCAATTATTAAACTGAAGTTGATGTAGAGTATCAACAAACTGACACTAACATCAACTCAAGTGATCATCAATAAGTAATAAAAGTTGAGTGTTATCATTTTCAGAGGTTACTTAAGTAAAAGTAATAATACCACACTGTAAAAATACTCGGTATTTATATACTCTGTCCTGCATTCAAAAGTTTTAGCATTGAAATGTACTTCAAGGACTAGAAGTAAAAGTACTCATTATACAGAATGGCCCATTTCAGAATATTTATTATATTATTGGACTATAATTTTTGATGCATTAATGTACATGACTTTTATTTTGCAGCTGGTAAAAGTGGAGCTAATTGTAATGACTTTACATACTTCTGAGTAGCTTAAATCTACATTACTACATCATAATTTATTTGCTGATTATATTTTGTATTAATAATCTGAATCTACAAAGTAACCAGCGACTAAAGCGTACCTCAAAACTCTACTTAAGTACAGTACTTGAGTAAATGTACTACTGATCATTTTGTATGAAACCCTTTACTTTAAAGAAAGGTTTTTTTAAGCAAAGCCATCTGATGGGTCAACGAGTTATGTCAACTGTTGTGGTTACCCAGGAGAATAAATATTCTTCTCCAGTCTTCTGCTAAAATGTATGCACATTACTTTGGATGAAAGAACCAAAAAATCCTTCACACTGTCACTTCTACTAATTTTATTAGATTTATTAACAATGTTTCAATCCTCTAACCTTTATCAGGTAAAATTCATACAGGCCAACAACCCAGGCACCAGTATGCAGGATTTTTGAGTTTATGATCCGACGCACCTGTAAGGAGTGCCAGAATCAGATTTTCACTCTTATAATCAGCGTGTTGTCTCAGTTGGATTGTTAGGCGGTAGGACTGAGGGCTTATAGACCTTCACACCCTCTAAAAGTACAATAATATCATGCTATATATAGAACTTTATTTGAGAAATACAGTAAATCTTTCACAACAGCTTAAAATAATGTTGAGAAAGTTGCATTACTTTACCCGGTGTGGGTCAGTGGAGGTATTGACTAAAGAGATGGTAATGGTAATACAATGGATTGAAAATATTGATTTTTATCACAGTTGCACCTGCTGAAGTGTAAATGAAAACTGTATTTAATTCAAGTTATGTACAGGTATTTTGTTTACTTTATCTCTTAGCTAGACATTGATACCGACTCAACATCAACATTGACTATTTGAATCTAAAATAACTATTTTTAAAATGATATACCTGGTCATCTGATAAATCCTCTACTTTGTTTCTGTGATGTCTTTTGAGGATTTTGAAGATGCCATGAAATCTGTACTAGTCTCAGTCTGTTTGTCTTCCTTGTGGCCTGAGAGATGAAATACATGCAGCATACAGTACATGCACAGCAACAGTAACATATCACTAAATGAGGAACTGTGAACTTGTCTTTCAGATTCAGTTCCTTGAAGGCTGTCTTTAAATGAATCCATTTACATTTCCTATGGTCAGGATTATCCAGACCTCTGCAAGGCGTTGGTTGCCTTGTTGGTGCATTTTTCTTTTGATTTGTGTGACATGATGATAGTGCCAAATCTCTGTTCAACCTTTTCCACTGCAATATGTAGTTTTAGCCTGTTGAGTCACTGAATCCACACCAGTTCCAGGTGCTGTAGCTAAAACTACAGTGCGTCATCCTGTGTAGGAAAGAGAAACCAACGTTTTTTGTACTGGGTCAAGAAGATAAAGAGAAATTGTTAAATATTGTTAATGTCAGTGTACAGTATGAAACATAGCTGTGTATAAACTTGCTGTACACACCACTGAAAATTGTGACATAATTTACATTATTGTGCAAGACATATTTGAGTCAACACACAAAATAATTTCCACAAAACTCAGTACAGTGCTGCTAGAATACAAATCAACTACAGGTACTGTCACAAACTCATTAACTGTCCCATGAACTAACCCATGAAATGTAATTGATTCATTTTAAGCCCAGAGTGTGTTTATTTCAGCCTTTAGCTCTTCTTTTTCACATTCTGCAGCCAGATTGCAACATCGTAAAAATACCGTAAACACCGGTACCCACAGACAGATCACATGCCACGCATTGTTTTTCCAAAAAGTTTCCATTTGTCATGTGCATATGATTTTTCAGTGACTGCATTATTGTTATTGCCCTCAGTGACTTCAACTGGCATTGCCAATATACATGCAGTGGCCACTTTATTAGGTACACCTGTAAAATGCAATGCAATCCAATGCAACAGCTCTGCCATTAATTCTACCTTTACAAAGATAATAATGTTCAGTTTTGATTGACACTGTCAGAGAGATATTAATTTAACTATATGTTTATTACTGAGGTTGTCGTTTGCAGTGGTGTTGAATTGGACTGCATTGTAATGAGATCAGGTAAATTAGGTAATCAGGCAAAATGCCGAAAATATGGAATTACATAAAGGTAGTGATCCTAGTGACTCAAATATACTTCTATTCCATAGAATTTAAAATCCTTTTCCTCACCTACAAAGCCCTTAATGTTCAGGCACCATCATATCTTAAAGAGTTCATAGTAACCTATCACCCCACTAGAGCAGTAGCGCTCCCAGAATGCAGGGTTCCTTGTGGTTCCTAGAGTCTCTAAAAGTAGAATGGGAGACAGAGCCTTCAGTTATCAAGCTCCTCTTCTGTGGAACCAGCTCCCAGTTTGTGTACGGGAGGCAGACACCCTCCTCACATTGAAGAGTAGGCTTAAGACTTTCCTTTTTGATATAGCTTATAGTAGGGCTGACTCAGGTGAGCCCTGATCCACCCCTTAGTTATGCTGCTATGAGGCCTAGACTGCTGGGAGACTTCCCATGATGCACTGAGCTCCTCTCTCCTCCTCTCCCTCT